>JAHRHJ020002451.1:0-12009 GCA_019776745.2 Taxus chinensis | reverse complement strand
CTAGGAATAGGCTGCGTTTTCTCATGTATGTAATAGACCTAGCTCAGATTCTCTTTCATTTCTTGAGGGATTAAAAAGTATGTACCTTTCTTGCCCACATCAAGAGTCAAATCTGGGATGCTTCCAAACTTTGGCCTGTCAGCTTCATCTGTGCTGGATAATCTTCTTGATCCAATGCCAAATAGTATGGTGTAATTGGCCTTGGAGTATGAGGCTCAATTGGAAGTTTTGCAATTGGTTTCGGGATCTATGTGACCTTAGTACCCTATCTTGTTCTGACAACATGTGTGACCAGTCAGCAAAAGAGCTCAATTTTAGCTGTGAAAGTCCTTCATAGCATAGGAAAGACGTGGATGGAAATGGAAAATCTATCACTAACACATCTTGCCAAAATGGTAATGTTGGGGCATGCATGCAAGTAAGATTCAAAGTTTAGTTTTAATCACTCCTAAGTTGCTATATTGTCCAATCGAATGCCACTACCCCCTTGATAGACTTCATATTGGAGACCCAGTTGATAGCATTTTCTGGGCATGATAGAACTACTCGCCCCAGGAATCAAATGAATTGTGTACTAGTTTATTGCCAATGATTATGAAACATCGGAATGGCGGGGATTCAAAAAAACTTACCTTGTTGTCCTCCTTATTCCCTTAGGCTGAGAGAAACATTTGTGAGAACATTTATTGCATTATTGGACCTGCTAGTTCAAGTTGATCAATTCTTCATGGACAGCTGTTAGAGATCTCTTGAGCCCTGGGCTGGATTAAAGATTCCCACATTGAATATGTACGTTTTTATTCTTCATTTGATTGATGCATAAATGGGGATGAAATATCTCTTTGTTGTCCTTTAGGATGCCACATTCCTTTCTTGTGCATGGCAGCAATATTGGCATTTGAGTTGGTTAGAATGGTGATTGGGGTGTCCTTGCATGTTGGGAGCTATATTTTGCTTGACCAACACCTTGTGGAGTGGATGGAGGTTGTAGTCACTTGGAGCCAATGAATTCCCTCACCAATATTCATCTTCGTTGATCTTGTGTTAGCTGCTATACTATGAGAAATTGTTTTGATTCAGCCAAAATCCTCAGCTGCCAATTCCACAAGTGCTGGGTTCTTTTGGAGAATTGTTTGCTGGATGTCCCCTGTTGCGATTTTGTTTCTTGACCACTTCACCCTCACACAGTATTTGTCCACCATCAAGGATTGGTTCAAAGCACCATTGAAGCAAATTTAGATGGTGTGAGGTTCTTTTAAATGGGGAAACACCAATTTCATACTCTTGAGCATGTTTTTTTGCACTGGCATATTTTGGGCCTTAGAGAAGACTGATTTTGTACCAGTAGGGCTTATAGGGATGAAAATGGTCTATTGGGGGAGGTCTACTTGGCTTTGATTACAACTGGATGGGTGGCATATGGGTTGGTTAGTTGGCCTCCTAGCCTGTTCCGTACATGCTTGAGGCTGATAAAAAGGTCTAAAGCCTGGCCTGCTGCCTCTTGAGTTGTAACCAGCTATTTCCCAAATTTCGACAATTGTTTCTGACTCTTGGAGTTCATTTGAAGCACTAGAGGATGAAGTAGAATTTCATTTGAAATTTGATTCTAGGAGTGGGAAAGGAGCAAAGTGGGTGTCGGATTCTAGTGATGCGATTGTCTAGGTTTGGATACACAGGGGCATGGGGGGGGGGGAGGGGGGGGGGGGGGGGGACTTAGAGCCAACATTACCAGCTTGAATAAGATAATTTTCAGCCCTAATGGCAAAATGCTATAAGCAGTAGGTAAGGTTTGTGCCTCCCACTAGGAGATTGAATTATCATAGAAATATCAGAATTCAAAGCCTTAAGATAGTATAGAAAAGAACCTTCAGCTATTGGCCCTGACGGCCACTGGAATTCTATTTCTCAAGACCTTTGAAATCTAGTTGTGGAAGTCATTTAGCTACTCGTGGGAGCTCTCTTTATAGTTGTCAATTGTTCTAGTAGAGACAAATTGTCTCCCTTTTCCCCAAACTGCTCATGGAGGAACTAGCATAAACTGATTCAATTTTGGATAGAACCAGCTCCAAGCTTCTTAAAACCATTGCAATGCCTTCCCTTTGGACGAAGATGCAGAAATTTGACAGCAAACATCCAGTCAATTTTCTCATGGATTGCACAAACGTTAGCAAGTATTTGACATAATCACCGGAGTAAGTAGTTGATTTCTCCAGTGAAAAAAAAACAAGGGGGAAATTTCTTCAATGCTGCAATTGGATGGAACTGGGAGATTCTGTGCATGGGGGCAAGTGGGCTGCTGCCAGTGAAATTGGACAAAGGGATTCAGTGGTTGTGCCATTATGATTGGCATGAGAACACCTTTTTGATGAGATAAAGTTCTACCCTAAGTGGAGGTTGTAGACAAAGTACGGTTAGGTGGGAGATGGTGATTTGTGGTTTCTTCCTCTCCTCCTCCTCCTAGCGGTGATAGTTACAAGTGGACAAAACAGGCCCTCTTCTCCGAGTATAAGACCTAGTTTGAAATTCTTCTCATAGGCCTGGGGAAAAAAAAAAACTTTTTTCTACTATACCACTGAATTCTACCCCTGCGGGATGTCGCCAGATGGGTTTGTGTTAGATAATGAGCCTCAAAAGGCTAGCCTTATGCCAAGTACACACAACTTGACAATATCAAAATAGGAATTTAAACTGAAGGACCCAAGAAGATACAGCTTCAATTTGATTATGGGGGTATTGTTATGGAGCTACTAATTCTCTTGAAAGGTACAGGGGAAAACTCAGGTCATGCAAGGCAACTGGGAAAACCTGAAAATACCAAAAACCACTGAAATTTTGAAAGTCAAATCTCAAAAAAATCAAGAATACCCTTTTGAAGATGATCCCTCGATTATTTCAACTGGTGAAATTTTTTACTTGTTTTGAGGAAAGTTAAGCCTTAAAATCGATTTCAAAGTTTAGCCTGGAAGGTGTGAAAATTGTTGGAAAAATCTAAAATTGTAAAACCTGCAATTTTTTAAGTCCAAATTTCTTGAAAATTCCTTCAAATCTTGTGGAATGACCTCTTGGTCCCACCAGGCGTGCCAAAACTATTGACGGCGAATCACAATGCCCCTGAATGTTTGCAACTTGATAGGTTGAGACTCTCAGTGCGATTGCATAACATGGAGCTTTTCCCAAGTGTGGGACTTGTACGAAATCAGAAAATATCTCCGGATGTGAGGTCGTTCCTATTCCTCTGTTCGATGCACACGTAAAAAATGTAGAGGGTTATCAAAAACCTAAACTAACTTTCCAAGGAGACAGGGTAAGAAGATGCATAAAAAATAAACCTAAACTATCAAAGGTGATGCACCAAGGAATGAAGAACATCTGTCTTGCCAATAAACACAAACCATTAAAATGCAATGCAAGATCATGCACAGATAACAAAATTTGCAGTAAAAGATCAGGAGGATGCAAATGAACATAGAGAGGGTTGAGAATCATCCTCAGACATGCATTATTTTCTCCAAGGGTTGATACAATACACTACAAAATGCCAAGAGGAAAATTTTCATTACAGTTTTAGATAGGAGGTTTAAACTCCACAAATTCATCTGCCAAAGAGAAGAAGGGAGGGGAAAAAAAAGAATGTCCCAACCTTTAGAAAGAAGCCCCTCCTTAAAATTTATAGGAAGAATGAGAGAGGGAAGAGGGAGGAATTCCAAATCTACCCCAACCACCTCCAGATTGTATTTAATTCATCTCATTATGGCAGTAGGTGAGAACCCTAGCAAACCCAAAAAATGGCAAACTGTATTTTGCATTTTTGAAGAACTTGTTCTCACCCAATTAATCCAAGCTCCCTATGAAAAGTTATGGCCATTTGAATATCTAGGTTAGGGTTTACTTTCTGTTGGGTTCGGGGTGTCAATGCTCAAAAGGTTTGTACCTACTGAAGATGTGCCTTAGCGCATCCATCCTCATGACAACATACTCTTAAGTGTGCCATAGGCACTGAAAATGTGGTGTCGACACCTTCTGATCTACGCCCTCCAACCTATGCCATAGGCACTGAAAATGTGGTGTCGAAACCTTCTGATCTACGCCCTCCAACCTATGCCTAGGTGCAACTTTTCCCATGTTGACACCTTTCAACCTACGCCCTCCAACCTACACTTGGACACAAATTTTTCCATGTTGACACCTTCTGATCTGCACCCTCCAACCTGCACCCGGGTGTGAATTTTTCCATGTCGACACCTTCTAATCTACGCCCTCTAACTTGCGCCTGGGAACAAATTTTTCCATGCTAACACCTTTCAACCTGCACCCAGGCACAAATTTTTCCATGTCGACACCTTCTGATTTGTGCCCTCCAACCTGCGCCTGGGTGTGACTTTTTCCATGTTGACTCCTTTCAACCTGTGCCCTCCAACTTGCGCCTGGGCACAAATTTTTCCACGTCAACACCTTCTGATCTGTACCCTCCAACCTGCACCTGGGTGTGACTTTTTCCATGTCGACATCTTATGATTTGTGCCCTCCAACCTGCGCCTGGGTGCAACTCCATTTTCCATGTCGACACCTTTTAACATGCGCCCTCCAACCTGCTCCTAGGTGTGACTTTTTTCCATTTTGACACCTTCTAATCTGTGCCTGGGCGTGACTAGTGGCGTAAATAAATGTCAGATTTTTGAGTTTATTTGATTTCCATATTCTTCTGTTTGTCTATATGTACCCAAGGAGGGAGATATATACAACAGATCTTGATCCAAATCATAGTTCATAAAATTTCCATTTTCTTCATAGTTTATACCATTCAACATGTTTCTCAATCCTCTACCATGATTATTTGTGATCCTCTTGCCTTTAATCCATCAATTCAGGTCATCTTGCTGACTAGGCATAAGGATTAGGCCTACTAGACTGAGCTAGTCACATTGATTCCACTCATTCATCCTTGTATACATCATTCTGATCTTATTTCCTTATCAGATACTTGTTTAACCATCTATTACATCATCTTGACATGTTATTACATCACCATCCTTCATGTATAAGCATCTAGCTCCTCAAGAAGACAAGTCTAAATCAGGTGTTCTTATACCATGCCTTATTCTGCCTCATCAAACTTATTCTAAATTTTCTCTTTCTCTTCTTCATCTTAATTTTTCATTAATATTCCTTTGAAATTAATGACTACTCAAAATCCACATGCCAACAATCTC
This sequence comes from Taxus chinensis, assembly GCA_019776745.2. Taxonomy (NCBI): domain Eukaryota; kingdom Viridiplantae; phylum Streptophyta; class Pinopsida; order Cupressales; family Taxaceae; genus Taxus; species Taxus chinensis. The sequence goes on along the minus strand of JAHRHJ020002451.1, from coordinate 6,799 downwards.
CCACTTTTTCATTCATGGAAAACCTCCTGGTTCTTCTCCCCCTTTTCCATTAATGGAAAATTGCATGCTTTTAGTTAATAATTTCCTCCTTCATTAAATTTTTAAAACCACATCGTGGTTGGAAACATCAACAAAAACTAATCACTTTAAGCTCACTACCTTGTTTCTTCTTCCTTGACTCTGTCTTTTTCTTATTCATGCATTGAGACCAATGTTACCCCCTGGATAAATGTATTCAAAACACATACACGTGCCAAATTTCTGGTATTTGAATGATATCATCCTCCTAAATCACATATACTCCTATCTCAATTCATTGTGCTAAAAAATAGTTTAATTCTAATTTATATCGATTTCAAACATCATTTAGGTCTTAGGTCTCTAAACCAACCTCTTAATGCATTTTAGTCCAACTTTTTCCTTTTGTAAAAGAGCATTTATCTCATGAAGATTTGTTTTCTACCTCCCCATGAGGTTATACCATTTACATCTACCTTTTTATGCAATAGTTAGTATCCCATACCTTGAAGGTGTGTCATTTAGGTTTATCACCTCTAATTGCTCTACCCTAAACTACTTCTTTAGTGTTTGATGCCTTTAGTGCTTGTCAATTCAACTTCTTGAATCAATAACATGATGCCCTAAAATTATTCATGCATTTATTAAACATTCTACCACTCTTCTAGACTTCTCAATACCTAAAACATCATCTTTAAGGTCATATGAAGCTCCCCTTGCCTTGAGTATCTCGCTGATACATGTAGATTAGAGTTTCAGGATTTTAGGTGCCTCTTTTAGAGATTTGACACCTATCAAAATCATGTTATCTTTATTCAAATTGATCATATAACCTATTAATGGCCTATTTTTTTAGGTCCAATGAGCATTATAAAACATTTTTAACCTTATATACTAGTTTAACCAACCATGAATAAATTATAAATGAATTGTAATCATGACTATGACTATAAAATTATGTTCTAATACCCTTATTTGGTGTAAAATATTACAATTTCAACTCTGCTACATGCTTTATGCTACTCCATAGCTTTCTCAAATGTATATCCATATTTTTCTTCTTATATACCTGCTCAAAATAATTCTTCAGTCCTTAAAGTGTGCATATAGACATGGGAGGTCCCATTTACTTATTCTTAGTGATCATAGTAGGTAACAAATGCAAAATATTTTACTTCATAAATTTTCTAAAATTTTGGTCTAATGTGAGATTACCTTTAAATCCTATCACTTCATGGAACTTTGAAACTTGATGCAGAGCTTATCATTTACAAAAACCAAATTAGTATATTAAATAACTCAATTCTATACTTAGACCCTATAAATTCATACTTTTCTCAAAAACTAGAAAACCTTAAAAGATGTAGCTTTGGACCCAAGTTCTCAAATTGGTTAAGGAAACACTTGAATCATGTTATTCCACCTCATATCATTCTAACACCCACCATAAAATTGGTTTAAATCTTAATTTAATTAGTCAATTTGATTTCCTTTTGCTAAATCTTTCCCTTAAGCTTCTCAAGAACAATTTCCTTGGTGAGTTAGAGGTTAGGGAAATATAATATCACCCAATACAAAGTACTACCACTTTTGAATACCCTTGAAGCTTATTTATTGGGGGTTCAAAATTTTGGCTCAAATCGTAATGTATAACCCTTTTCATCAATATATCTCTTCTTGGTCTACTCCTAAACTAGCCCTTCTATGATAGTTTTTTTAGCGTAATTTTTGATGTAGAATCTCAAATGATAAAATAATCACATTTGGGAATACCCATTTTGGATTTTTTTCTATGAGTGAAATGTCATGGCATATTCCTTTGTAGTAATTCCTCTAATATCACTGATCTAAGATGTAAAATAGGTCTCTAAGGTGCGCTACAATCATATAGGAAGACTTTTCATCACTCTGAATTTGATAAGAAAAATCAAGGCATTCAACCTTGAGAATTCATCAATGTGAAGAGTATAGATGTTTATTTGAAGGTTTCACACCTAGGTTTTTAATTTTAGTAATTCAACTTTTTGTTTTTATTCAAAACCTAAGAAGGTTTCTAATTGGACCTGAGAGTAGTTATATTTCTATAACTTGATCAAATCTCTCTTCTAAAACCTGTAACTTCTCCTTTAGATCTGAATTTCCCTAACAAGGATTATCAACTTGGCAGTCATGATCCAATAATCCACCTTCCTTGAATTCAATCTAATCTCATTTTAAACGGGTACCAATGAGGAAAACAAAGTATCTCTATCTTTTAGAGTTCTTCAAGATATTTTCTAGTCCAACAAGAAATGGTTAACCTATTACTTACCAAAGTTTCCTACTGTGACTTTTTTTATTAGATAGTGTACCAACTTTCCTACTATGACTGTGATTCCAACTGAAATATTTGGACGTCTTACACTTACCTTTGATCATACCTAGAGCATGATTATTTTATTTCCTTCATCATTATAACATCCCTTTCACAATTGAAGTGTCTCAAACATTCTTCAACATGATGAATACCTTTTGGTGGCTTCCACAATATTTAATCACTTTATGGAGTAGTGATATCAACCTTTTATCAATTTCCCATTTTCTTGATGTATCATTTAGGGAAAATCATACCTTAAGTCTTCATTTGAGTGAATTTTTTTCTCTAGACAACTTGGTTTTCTCATGATTGAATGCATTGCCTCTTAATGAACCTGATTTATTTAGGATTAATTGACACATATACAAGGTGAAAATATAACCATTATTTTTACAGAACTTTGACTTGGAATTTTGTTGCCAATTTTTCTTCAGACTCAAACAAAGAGAATATATTTGACTTCCTTATGGAATACTATAAGACATTTAATGACATAATTATAATTCATTATGACTTAACATTTATTTACAAAAAAACCAAGGGAATCATATCCTTTTGAATGAATTCATGACTATTTAAAATATCTTATACATAATTCAATGAGCATAAGAAAATTTGAGAGACACTATGACCATAAAAACCTCCTTGGGTAAAATCAGACCTGTTGAATGATCTCCTAGAGGGATTACTACTTATTCATTAATGATATATTCCTTTAACATCTCATAAACCATTTAATTATTCTAATTAGCATCCAAAAACACTTTCTTTTTGAGGAAAAATTCAATCCTTATGAGATCATGACAAGTACACTTACACAATCTTCATAGCAATGACACTCAGTTGAGATGCAAGCAACCCTGTTACAAGCTTTGGAAAATCCATCAAGGTTTAATTTACTCAAAGCTCTATTTTGAAAACTGAGGGTGATATAATTTTCTATCATGATATAATTGATCAAGGATTGATAAAATGATCTAGGATAGACTAGACAAACCACACAAGTACATGATCACATGACACTTGCTCAAAACCTTACCTTCTTTGAAGGTGTCTCTATTTATTATACATGTCATGAATTTTGGGTGAATTTTAGAATGCAAAATTTTACAAATCTTGAGGCTTAACTTTGACAATATCTAATAGTACACTCTTTCCTTTCCTTGGATATTCAAGTAATACCATCAAACACCTTATTGAAACTATAATTAATTTATAAATGAGCTAGAAAACATACCTTTTGAATAATCATACATTTGTAACATGAGAAGTTTATTATCATCACCTAATAATGGTAAATCAACTTAAAATTCACAAAAATGATTATTTAAAGTAGTATATGCCTTCTAGAATCATAAAGAATTCTCATCATGCTCTTAAGACCACTAAAATAGTAGATAGTCATCAAATGACCTTGATGACTCTGTCCTGTCTCTTTTTTTCCATTGGGATCTTCTCACTCTTCTTGGATGTCCTTTCAAATGTGATGATTTCTTCTCCCATGTCTTCATTATTTGATTTAAGTCCGAATAAACATACACGCTATTTACTTGTTCTATCACAGTTTGGGGTAAAAGTTCTTCATGACAAGTATTAGGTGTGATTTCTTCCTTATTGGCTTTATTAACATCATTTGATTCCTTGCTTATACTAGACTCTCTTATGACTATTATTTATTTCTTCCAATATATACCTTCCTCACCTACTATCTCCTTATCATTATTTTCCTTCTTTAGTCCTGAGCTTAGTTCCTTTAACCTTGTACTCATGCTCAAAATCATTCTTTTTAGTGACTATGACTGATCTGGTCTCATTATGAATATTTGTCTTCATCTTGTATAATTTCTTAACTTCCCCTTTAGATATTTGACCTATGTCGTTGTTCCTAAGAGGTTTTTTTAATAGAAGTGCCTCGTGAAAATTCAAGTTCATGAAAATAAGGATGCATGTTCATTGCAAGCCTACCTCTGAATTGGTGTGAACTTGTATTCCAACTATGATTGGTAGCCTTGATATCATGAAATTTTTTAACATAGTTTTCAATCTTCAAATTGTAGCATACTATATTGTTCATGCCCTTTGATTCTTCTTCTTCTCAAAACTAACTTGATGGTTTTTCTAAGTAGTTGGAAATGTGTCCTTTCTCACGAAATTGAAGAAAACTATATTATTTTATTTCTCACTTATGTTATCCCTCCATGGGTGGTCATCTATGACATGCTTCCTAAAATACTTAGCTCTATGTCCATATTTTTGATTTGAAAAATAACAGCCATGGAAATTCCTTTCATACCTAGATGCATTTGGTTTCCTAACTAACTTAGGCATTCTTGGGTTTGTTTCCTTTTTCAAATCTCAATGCCTGTTTTTGCATCTTGGGGACTATCCTTTCAGCATCTTTCCTATTTTTCCATAGGTTGCTTGAATCCCTGACTTTTTTTAATCACTACTACTCTCTGAATTTAAATAATCTCATCAAGGACTTCAGTACTCTTCTCCATCTTTCCATACATCTTTAATATGTTGTTTTCATCCTCTAATTTAGGCTTCATGGTTCTCTATTATTCTTCATGCTTAAAGAAAACATCTTCTTTGTCCTTTAGTGATTTTTCCACACTTTCAACTATGGATTATATCTCTTTGAGGGATTCTCCATGATTAACTTCCATAATATTGATTTCTTTCTTCAATCCATCAATTAATGAGTGAGAAATTTCATACTTCCTTTTCATAACTGATTCAAATAGCGCACCTTTTTTTCTCGAAATATCTCCTCCACGATGTTAAACTTGATTAAGGAATACCATGCTCTGATACCAATTATTAGAAATTATAGGAACTGAGCGGGGGTGAATCAATGCACCTTAAAACTTTGATAACTTTTCACAAGATTAGTAGGCTATTCAAACTAGATGATCAATAACCATGAGATAATAATAACATTCAAATACGAGTATGAAACAAACACACACACATGAACGATTAATTTAACATGGGAGACCATTGAAGGTAGAAAAACCCACTGAAACCAAAGAACTATCTTGGAAAAATTGTCCTATTAAATTTATAATTATTTCATAGTTGAGCATCAACTCAACATGGAGCTACAACTCTATAATGTAACCAATCATCTACTTGATCTTTAGCAATCTTCTACTTGCATGGAATCTCAAAATCCCAAATTAAGTCAATAACCCATTGACCTTATGTATGCTACAACTTACAAGGAAGCTTAAACTCCCTAGTTACTAAGCCACCACTTAGTCTTCTACTATGTTTTGATCACTCTGAATTGGTTGTCTCACACAACATATTGTCACCACTAAATCAACTCATTATTCTTCTCATTTCCTCACTTTCACCCTCATAATTCATCTTTATTTTAATCAGCTAATCAGATGCAATCATTGTAATAAAAATATCATTCTACACACATCTTCATGTCAAAATTCACTCCTTGAATCACTCTAACACTCACCTACTCTTCATATGTTCAACTTGTTGCAATATCTCAGTCAAGAAACCGTTGTTTCTTAACGGCTTGGTCCACAGATATCTCTTGTTCACAATCTCCTTCAAATATTGTCATCAACAACTCATTCTCATGCACACTCTTCTTCATTTCAACTAACTTCTAGCTCTTAATGTCCTATATCATCATTATCTCCTCACATTTTTCACACTTTAATTGTAAACAATAAGAATTTTTAATAAAAATAGGATCTCACACACATAAAATTTTTTTCCTTCAATCTATAATATTTCACCTAACTTAGTTTAAATTCCATAAAAGGAGTTAAAAATTCTTCAAAAGTATCTTTCATATTGTAATTATTTCCTTCCTACAATTTCATTTACCTCCCTACACTTTCATACCACTACACATGGTTTTTGTAATGTTTCTCATATCCTCTTCATATTCTCTACCAAATAATCATTGTCTGTAGCTACTGATGGATGTAACAAATTTTCATTATGAAAGAATGTTACAAATTCACTTCTATCCTTATAAACCTCATTCCCACCTTCGCGTTGCCGCCATTTTACCTCAAGTTCTCTCACAAATAGGATAAATTACAACTTAGGAAAAGAGAACACATGTTGGGCCTCGAATATTTAGGAAGCATTTGTGACTATTTTTTTTCCAACCATTCATAACCACTAAATTTTTAACAGAATTTCCTTCATTACTCAGGATGAACTTGAATAACACATTCATAACTTGAGACATTTTGTTCCAAATTCATCACTCCACTCATTCATGCAAAAATAGGAATTTTCGTATCACAGTCAAGAATGTTTTTGACACGCACAAGGATAAAGTCTTGAATATGTCAGCATGAGGAATAAGCTTTGGTGAATTGTATAACATCGTGAAATGCAATCCATGACAAATACAACTATTCCCTTCTTAACTCGTGCATT
>JAHRHJ020002450.1:0-12012 GCA_019776745.2 Taxus chinensis | reverse complement strand
AAAACCATCTGATACACTGTGAACCTATGAGAGCCGCATGGGGCAGCGCGAAGTCTCAATGACAAATGAGGATGTCTAAGGCCCAAGAGTCCAAGAGTGTCATACATTAGACTAGTAGATGACCTAATTAAGCCATTCCCATTCCAGCAGCTAATGGAGATCCCAGTGCCCTGTTGCCTTTCCCCACGGGCCCGTCATTTAGAGGTCCCGGGCTGAGATTCCCAACCTAGAGGAAAGGAGTCCCCCATTACTGCTCTGAGGTTCTGGATAACTATCCATTTCCCTGCCTATTGTGCTTCCATAACCAGCTCTCTAGAGCATTTGAGCTCCACCACCCGTGATCTGGTGAGATCTTCATCAAGGAATAACTTTCATGAAAGAAAGAACAATAACCATCTAGCTCTAAAGGGCCCTAAGTTGATAAACTGCCAACCTAAAACAAAGAAAAAGGGTGGAGTCGGATCCTAGCCAAGCTCTGCCAAGAGTCACGTCGAGCATCCCCAGATTTTTCCTTGAGGAAATAGATCACAACCCTGGGGTCCGAGGAGGAAATAGGGAGGGGGAGTCCCCTCACTATGAGGTTCAACACCCTAGCACGTCTGGTACGCTCTTCAATGAATTTAGCCTGGACAACCTCCTCAACTGCTACTATAGGGGGGGAGTTCTATCCCTGCCACTAACTACCTATGCTGATGAGTGGATTTGTGTTTTCGATTCCTACTTAAATGTGGCTTATTGGGACCTGATCTCTTCCTGTTTGTTTTTGAGTTGGAGAATTTTTGCATGTAATATGGTGTTGGAAGGATTAGAAGCATCCTGCTCCTTGTTGGTGTTGATCAATTCCTTCAGTGGAACATTCTCCAATTCGACTGCAGCTATCATGTTTGTGAGTTCACCAACTTTTGTCTGGAGTGTCAGGTTAGCGGATTCCACGCTTAGAATTCTATTAATCAGTTCATGAAGAATGATTACTCTCATTATCACTGGAATTATGTGCATCTGGTTTCAAGAACCCTGCAATAATCTTGGCACTTCTGTCTTCCACAATTGGGAGGTCTACCATCCCTTCCTAGTTAACAGAAAGAAGCAAGAGAGGGGGGGAAGGTTGAACCGTTTGTATAGGAGTCAAAGAAATCGGTGCAAGAGAGAGTGATGCAGGAGCATCATTACAAATAAGCTTAATTATGCTTGTTTAGGATCTTAGTGAGTCTTAGGTGGTCTTAAGAAGTCAATAAAAGTCATATCAAGGTCAATTAGTCATTTGCAAGCCATTTGTAGAGGTTTCTAGTTTTCCATGCAAAATGAGCATTTCAAAATTTGAATTTACTAGAGATAGAATGATGGGTTTAGAAAGTTGTAAAGGTTTTGGATCAAATGTAAAGGGGTTCTAATAGGTTAGAATATGTGTTGATAATGTGTACAACCATTAGCCATGTTTGAATATGTCTCCAAATGAGTCGAGGCTAATCCAACGTTGGAAATAGGTCAAAAATAGCATGTTTGAGGGAGTTTGAGGGTGGCTACGAAATCCTTAGCATAAAAACTGAAAATGGTCATTGTGAAACAGCCTAATAAGGCTTGAAACATCTAGAGAGGAGACCAAGGAAACCTTATGAAGAGGTTGAAGATTCATTTCCTACGTTGGTTGTTGAAAAATTGTAAGGTTGTTGAAGGATTATTACTAGTAGGCAGGGGTTTAACAGCGGTCTGTATTGTTTCCAAACATTTCTAATAAGGGAAATCATTTTGGAGTATGAAATATCTGTGTATGAACTAACATAATTGTTTAGGAGCTTTGATCTGATCATACTTATGCATTTTTTATGTTTTAGGCAGGAATAACCCTCAAAACAAGGTTTTGTGTACCCAGAATTGCACAAAGTTTATTGATCTAACTGATCCATGTAGAACCAGTCCTTAATCCCTAAAGACAAAAGTTGGAGAATGTCAAAACAGAGCCAGGAGTTTTTGAATGAGGTCGTGAAATTAAAATTTTGCTCGAGTTATGGAATTTTTAAGCCTCTCAGCCTGGTACAAACCGTGCCTAGGGTTATTTTACTAAAACTTGCATAAAAGGAAAACAAACCGTGTAAAATTCATAAAAAATTGGTGAGTGTGTGTAGGATGTTAGAAAGCCAATGAAAGTGGTTTCAAGTAATATGGGTAAGTACATCAAAAGTTATGGCAAAAAAACAGTCCCAGGCGTAATTGGTAAAGCCTGGAGACCTTGTCTTGCACCAAAACTTGAATATCTCAAATTCTAACCTGTCAAAATTGCTCAAATTTGGTAGGAAGGTAGTTTTGAAAGTCCTCTTAACACATTTTGGTGGTTTTAGAGTTTTCAGGCCGTACAATGCAAGATACAGCTGACAGAATTTCTGCAGGTCTGTAAGTGGCTTAATTGAGAGCTAGTGAAGGTGAAATTTGCATTTGCTTGATTCTAAAAGTTGGGGAAAGCTCTGAAATGGTTTGATCAGCTCATTTACAAAGTGTCATTGGGAGTCTACAAGCCTTAGAGAAGTGTCCAAAGTCATATATTGATTGACAACCCTGAATATTGTCAATCAGGTCTTGTAGTCCTACAAGACAGTTTTCTGAAAAACCAAAATCGAATGCAAGTGGAGTCTCTGTCGTTGTGAGCCTTGCAAGTCATCAAATAGGTTATAAGCAGCTTATTGAAGTCATGGTTACCACTGAATATTCATGTTTCTTATTGGATTGAGTTTGAAGCTCTAGACAAGAGACCTAGTCTAGTAGGTCTAAACCAAACTGTTTTGTATTTCCTGAATTGTTCAAGATCATTGAAGGTTGTAAGCTTAAGTTCAGCTTCGCTGGAGAGTTTGACAATGCGAGAAGGGACAAACCTCTAGAAGGGCATAACCTATATGACTAAAAGAGTTATCTCCATAAATGTAAAAGAAGTTTTAGAGAGAAGCCTACAAGAAAACCTGTTCATTTGAAGAGTGAGGGTGAAACTTGTGTCAACCCCTGCATCAGAGAGAGAGGAAAGCGTACTCCAACTATAAGAGAATAAATTCCAAAGTATGCATAAAACATCTTTCAGGCCAAGCAACCCTTTTACATAGCTAGAGATGAAGCCAAAAACGAAATAGAATCCTCCTAAAGAGAACCAACCTCCTTGGGGAAATAACAGTTCTTTTTTCTTTTATTTCTCAATTGGCTTTTCACCTTTTTCCCAGCCGACCTGACTACGTACTTCAAAAATTACTGTAAAATAAAGCAAAGCTCCTAAAACAACTGAAAATCATGACATTAACTTCCCTTGCTCAATCCCTTTTAGCCCACAGGAAGTGGAATGGGCCCAAGGTCTTCGAAATGACTAGCCTAGAGAAGGGGACATCATAAATTTGGCGAATTTTGTCTTAGACTAATATGATAGCTTAAGACACAGTTGAATATATAGAGTGCATTTTTTTTTACCATTGGAAAGCTGATAAAAGCACCATCCAAAGGAGTAGTTCCCAATTCCAAAGCAAACAGCCCAACCCTACAGCTAAGACACAACCACATGCCAAAAAGGAGAAAAGGAGAGAACTGTCTTGGAAGAGAGTGCCTGAAGAAGATCAGAGAAGAAGTGCCTCATAAGAGTAGTGGCAGTCTCCTTCGTACCAGTTTGTATGCAGAGCCTATTGTGCCTTGAAGCTTCATAACCCATGCATATCTGATGCTTGCTACCATTCTGCTATTATCATGCATGTTCTCAGATTCATGCGTAGCCCGAACATCAATTCTTCTAGAGATACAAGCAGGGGTAACCATCTAATTTCAGGCCTGAAATTTACTCTAGCTAAGTCAAATCTATCATTATAAGTTTTTGCCATCATTCTCCTACAAACTTTGATCTTTCCATGCATCGTTAATCTCACATGTCTATTCATCAAAACTGACTAACACTTTCTATTTTAGTTCAATCCATTTCCTAGATCTGTCAACACGTTATCAGCAACCGTGGGAACACTCAGCCATTTGGAGGCTTTCATGCAAGTGGAGCTCAGATCTGCCATCGATTTGTGTATGTGTGTTATTCTTTTGGACACGCCTCAAACCTGCAAGAAAACTCTGTCGAGCCTGTTCTCACTGTTAGAGCCCGTGCATCAATTCTCTAGGCATATTGCTTGCCAATCACCACTATGCAAATCACTGCCATATTTAATTATATGTCCTCCATCTGTCCAACGAAGCACTATCTATCACTGGTGTGTATGTGATCGTGCCAAAGAGTAAAAGAAGAAAATCAAATGCACTTCCAGTCATTGATAAATTCAAAAGTTGAAAAAAAAACAAAAAAGAGTCAAAGTTTTTTTTAGAAGGGAAGGTAGTGTGACCAAACACAAAAAGGATAATGTGACATATGGTATATTCACGTCATAAGTATGTTGATTATATTTTGTAAAGAGTAATATTCCAAATCATCCATGATGATGGAGCTACAAATATGATAGGAAGAATTTTCATAGATTAGTTGTCTAGGGATCAAGTCTTACTTTTCACTACAAATTTCAACTTCTAAGTTTTCAACTAGGTTTAGTTTTTTATCGATTATGTTTATAGGTTGTTATGACTATTGTTTTTTATATAATTTGTTTAACTTTAAATTTGATTAATGAAGTTTTGTCAATGAGAGTCTATAGTGGGTTTTTTTTCTAATACTCGTGTTTACAATTTGTGTATAGTCTTATTATTCAATTGTGCGTCATTTACGTGTGTCATTGTTGTCGAAGTTAAGAGTCAATAAATCATTGTGTTAGTAGTAAAGACATCGTCTAAATTCCAAAGTGGTCATTTTGTCTAGCATTGTATTTTATCTATATAAAGTATGTCAGTCAAAGCTCAAAAATGTCAGAAATCCATTCTTGTTATGAACGCACTTTCATGTGACTTTGACATCCTTGAGATGCATCACATCGTAGGCACGGGGATAAATTTCTCACCAAAAATGACATGCAGTTTAATCCAGCTGGTTGAACATGTTGGAGGTCGAAAGCAACAGAGGAAGCAGACCAAATAACAACCTAATGTTCACCACTCACGACGACGTTGCTTAATGCAATAATGGCAACAAATGTTTGTGCCAAACCGACTAATGCCAAGATTGGTGTTCAATGGCATTGGGTACCGGTTACGCTGTTCATGTTAAGGTGGCAACAAGGAAGAACAGAGGCTGCAAACGAGAAGACAATGAAGACTTAGTCCTCAATTTTATTTTCAGTTTATTTTGAGTTACATATCTATATTTTTTTTGTTGCAAAAATAATGCGGAGATCCAAACCATAGGTATTATAGCAAGATGTTTTCTTGACAACTGATGTAGGCGGGTCATCCCACTACTTATTGACTTCTTAGGTTGATGTGTCCCAGTGTATGGTACATGTATTCACATGAATAGGTTGATGAGCCCCTATTCATGATTGATATGTCTCCCAGTTCCCACAGTCAATGTGAGTATCAAGACTATGTGCAAGCTCCAAAGCAGCATGTTGCTTAGTTCTAGAGTGGCATTTTTTTCTCATGTTCATAGTAGAGGTGGTGGGGGCGCAGGATGTTGGATGTTTTGTAAAGTAGTATGTACATATTATATGTATGTGTGAAAATGTAATACATATGTATATGAGTTTTTGAACAACTCATTGTAGATTATGCATACAAGTGATTATAGGGATTGTTCTAGTTAGTAATGATAGGGCTAGACTCCTTGATAAAAGGAGAACTTAAGCCTATTTATATGTAAGCATTTTACTATTGAATAATTCAATTGAACAAAACAAGTTTTATAGTGTTAATCTGATCCAAATATTTCATTCATTTGGCCTTCTACAAATCAAAGCTTTCTAAATTTGCTAAACCATCTAGCAACAGAAGTATGAACAAAGATTGCCGATACATTGAAAATATTGTAGCTAGAGTTGCTGGAAAGAAGTTAGGGTGTGACAGGAGGCAAATCAGGACGGACAAGGTCTCTGTTGATGTCATAGCAGACAACTTCACAGATTGAGTGAAAATGGCGCATAGGCAAAGCAATTTATAAAGACAGGAATTTCATCAGAATTTGTGCTCAATGTATAGGAAAATTAAACTTAGAATTCAAATTCTGCCTTTGGCAGCTGCTTATAAAGATTTCATAAACTGCAAATCTGACACAAAAACCTTTGCAGGTCTTTTTTTGAAGGCTAAGATCATTTTGTTAAACCACCAACAACAATGATTCATATGCCCAGCCATAGTGAAGAAACAACCTGCAAGTTATGAAACAAAGCAAACAAATACTTTCATTCTTAATAGTTACTTTCTCCAGAGTGATCTGTTCAAAGCAAATAGAAAGAAAGAAATTGCATTCAATATGATTGGGGCACATGAAAGATCGAATCAATTTCATCTGCCATTGTTATGGATGAGGTTACTTAAGGGGGACGGAGGGACAGGGTTTCCGGGACAGTAAAAAAAAATCCCAAATTTTGGGGACAGCAGGGGGACGGCTATTAAAATAATATAGAAAAAACTAATATTTAAATATTTTGACTTTATCCAAAGTATAGACTTTAACTCTTTGTGTATTAATATCAAACATATTCTCTAAAAAGGGACTGCTTTCTTTGTTAAAGGTGCTTGTTTGTAGAAAAGAGAGCCAGATTGGTTTTTCAAAGGAGCTAAGGAGCTTATTCAATGCACTTTCATGGTCAAAAGAGTTAAAGCTGGTTGCCAGTTTTACAATTCTCTGCTTTCTTTCTAAATCAACAAACATTGTACTTATCCAATCAGTCATATCAGACTAATGCACAAATAGTTATTGCTATCTCCAATACTTACTGGGTTTTCAGGGTTGAAGGTTCTTAAAGAGTTCAAGATGGTTCCTGGTTTTACAAGTCTCTGTTTTCTTTTTAAATTAACAAACATTGCTCTTAAAAAGTTAGGAACTCAACAATATCGGTTGTATCAGACTCTGTGTTTTCATGTGTCTGCCCTTAAATCACACAGACAGTTTGAGCTATAAAGAGCATAAGCAATATAAGATGTCTATGGCTAATTTAATGTCACGCGAGGACAGAGGACACATCCCTCCCGAAACCCAGGTGTTCGGGAAGTCCCAAACGTTTTGGGGATGCCGGGACGTGGGGGAAACATCCCCTTGCCGTTTCTTACATTCCAAAGAGAAGAAAAACGTCCCCGGGATGTCCAGAAAAGATAGGGACGTCCCGGGGGACATTTGGGACTTGAGGGGGACATCGAGGACATCTGGAAGTCCCCGGGACAGTCGTGGGAGCAACGTCCTGGGGACATCCAAACATCCCTAACATCACAGCAGTTTTTTGAAAACTGTAACTTTTTTCTCTAAAAAACACTTTTTTGACTCTTTTTTTACTGGAAAGTAATAATAATATAAAACAAACATAATAACATAAAATAATCGGTTATTATCACTTGATCAATCACAATGGTTTTATAATTTATTTTAGCTTATTTAATTTTAAGTCTCAAATTGAAATGGTTTTATTAAATTGTGTATATTTATTAATTAATAACTTAAATGTATTTGATATTTATGATTTCAGCTTATTTAAATCTCAGATGGTTTTATTTCATCTTATTTAAGTCTCAAATGGTTTTATTTCAGCTTATCTATACAGTTTAGTCATTATATATTATATTTCAAATATTTATATATTTTTTTAATCAGCCATTCCCTTGCCGTCCCCCCGCTCCGCATGTCCCCAAAAATTAGAATTTTTTTGCTGTCCCAGAGTCTTAGGTAACACTGGTTTAATAAATTAATTAATACAGTATTTACATTGATGAAACCAAAACCAAAACCAAGTACTTTCCAATTTGAGATGTGCATACATGTAAAAGTACATTTAGTTACCACAAAAATGTTTCCTTTCGCTAACTAATACATTCATCATGGTCCAGAATTTCATCACTACTAAAAAATGGCATTTAAATGCAGTAAAATAAACTTCAAATAAAATGTAAAACATTGTCTAAATGTAACCGTGGGGCAAACCTTGAATGTAACTGTGGTAAGCCTGCTGCCATGTGATTGCATGTTTTCCTTGAGTTGCTGAAAGGTCTGAAGTATGTATTGAAAAGCGGTAGGAATCACTGAATCAGCATGTATTGTTGTACTGCATGAAAGATTGACCTGGATTACATAGGTTTTCGCAAGTCAAAGTTGCTGCAAAAATCTTGATGTAGTACAGCCATAAGAAAAGGCAGAACAAAACCAATCTGCAACTGGCTTGCTGATTAACACTTTTATCTACAATGTCAGAATGAATGAAGCATTCAGAAACTATGTTAAGTGACAAATGATGACTGCAATAGAGTTCTTCACGGAGAAATTCAATCACAGAGTTAAATGCTGCATGAATAAGTCATGAAAAAGTATTTCAATTAGATTTATTTATTTCTTTCTGTTAAGGCTTTTATACCCGCACCTGTGCATTTCATTTCCTGTTATTGGCAGATTCATGTCCCGTATTACATATGAAAAAGCAAAATATTTTAAGGACGAATGACACTAACACTAGACAGTGATTTGCTTGGCAATAGATCACTGATTTGGCAGCATTTATCTCCTTGTGATTATTACAGCAATAAATTATTCAGACGTTTGGCATTGTGCTGACTCTATACTCCTAGAAAGAAACCCTTCTGAACTCTACCTGATGGGTACATTGTCCTATGCAATGACATCTGTCTATTCTAGCATATGGATTTGTTCAATAGACTAGATTCTTAAGCTCTAATAAAAATGGTACGTTTGCGTTGGTACTAAGCACATAAAAGTTGAATCTAGAGACCCTAGTGCAAGTCCTTTTGCCTTCCATGTAATTATTCCTATGCAAAATTTAGATTCATTCCACTGACCAAGGTCGTGTCTCGTTCAAAGCTCTGGATATTCCTTTCTAGAGGTAGTTTGGATTTGAGAAAACTTCAAGGTGATTTTTCCATTTATTGACCAGTGTCTCCTACATGTAATCAGCCTTCTGAAAAACAGAGGAGTGCTTGATAGCTTTTGCCATGTGTGTGTGTGTGAATGTGCAATCCCTCACACATTAAGTCTAAACACCATATGGAGACATATAAACGTACAATCCAATGTAACTCCTCTATCTAGGAGGAACATCCTTGAATCCCCACGTGCAATTGCAGCCATCCTGTTTAGCGTGGCTCCCTTCATTATTAAGGTTGTTTCAACTTTATTTGACATTATGAAATACTTAAAAGGCCCTCTCATGCTGGTGCTAAGACGGTGTTTCCATGAACGAGACTAAGGCAATTGTCTCAGCAGGCAACCTTTGCTGCAGAAAATGTCAGGGAGCAATTTGTTCCAGTGAAATGCTCCCACGAAACATGAAGTTTATAGCTTTCCATCTGCATTTTTGTAGGACTCTGAGGGATTCAAACTGTGAGAAGAAAAATCATCAAAAGAAAATCTCCTTGGACTCATGCGGTTTGGAGGTTTGACAAAAAATATCCTCTAAAATTATGTTTATATTGGGAGCTGAGAATTTCTGCCCCCACTGTCTCGGTAGCGGGTACAGCTACGGGTGCGCTTTGAATCAGAAATATTTTAAAAACCTAATTTTAAGGTACGCTGTGATTACATTTTGCCCCTGAAGTTTCATAGGCCAGTTAATGCAGGAAAATATAAATATACAGTAAAAATCCTCCATGGGACCAGCAATCTTGACTGAGGGTTTCAGCAACCTATGAGTGACTATTGAAAGCCAACAGTGTAATGATTATTAATGAATCAGAAGAAATCTAAGTGGTATGATTGTAATTTGATAATGTCATCACTGAACAAGATAAAGAAACATTATATATATATATATATATATATATATGATGTATATCATAAACATTCTACTTATTGTTAAGTCCCAGGAAACAGGTTTGCATACTTACTGACAATTTAACACTCATACAACTTAAAATTATTCAGGTAGCCTCATTGAAAACAAATTGCCAATACTTTGAGCCACCTCAGAGTATCTTGAATTTGTCATTCTCATCCTCCATAGTGTTCAAAACAGTAGAGGGAGCTGTAATAAGCATAGACTGAGTATTGTATAGATTCTGAACTGAGATTCATTATTAATGCCTTATAGCTTGAGCTTTAAGGTCGTATCCATTGGATCCACTTCCCAAAAATTTGTACAAGTCATGAAATATTTTAGTTCCTTTCTCAAACCAAAGGAGGGCAGAACAGCCTCTTGTCAAGGCAAGGATCTTGTCATCATATTTCTGATTCGACGAAATCGATTTGTAGGCTTAGCACCTAATGTCAAATGAAGAGAAGATAGGCTGCCCAACCACCAAGTGCTTCACTTGTTCCCATGCCTTCCAAATTGACTGAAGAATAAAGGACCCATGAGGAGCAACAAGAAAGCACCCAAATAGTAAGACAACCAAATGAAGCCCTTTTCATCTCTCTTGACCGTTCGGAGCCTACTGGCAATATTGAATCTCACACAAACTTTCCAAAATGGTCAATTCTCCCAGTCAAAGCCATCAAGTTTATTATTGTTTTTTGCACGGTACGCTGTAGGTACCTCCCAAGGCCCTGGGTATGTCCCGAGTCGAGGTACGGAAATCCATACCGTGACGTTACCCAGGGCCTGTGGGTACATACCACACAGGTCCATACCCATACGTATAAGCCTGGTATGAGGGGTACTTTGCGTTTCTGGGCAGTCTAGATTTTTTATTACATTTAGAACATTCTGGCTTTTCACTCAAGTTCTTTTCGTTGTAATTGAATATATGCTTTTGATCCAATTGACCTACTAGGCATGTGGACATTAAAAATAATGTCTTTCTTGTTCGTCTTTCGCTATGTCATTGTCACTCCTGTATTGTCAGATCATTTACAGATTTTTTATATCAAGTTTTCTATAATACCACCAGTTAAAAGGGCAGCAAGAGGTATTGCTGTAGTAGATTCAGCAGATACATTGCAATACAATTAACTACCGGCCAATAAGCCAGCAGCAAGAGAGAGAGAAGAAAACCTGGGCTTGAAATGAAGGCCAGGTAAGGAGACACACCTAGCATAATTGCTCACGAAAAAAATGTCTACAATACTGGAAGGGGAAGGGCACATTGTCACATGTCCTTTTATCAGGCCTCATCCTATTAATTACCCCTTCCTCCTTTTGTCTTCCATCCTCAAGTTACCACTTGCGGCTCAAAGGGGACAGTTTTACTTTCAAAGATATTAAAGGTTCTGACGACTCTTTTCGGGATGTCGTGAAAAATGATCAAAGGACTACAATTTTGGAGTTGCAAACTCTCTAAAACATTAATCATTGTTTGTTCAGAACGAAATTAACGTTCAAAGTGTTCTCCTAAAAATTCATTGGTTACCTGTTCTCACCTCAATATGTCTGTGAAATATGAGGGTTTTTCAAATTACATCCTGGGAGGTCATTTCAAGGTTTTTCTCTGGCACTTCAACCAGCCTTGTGCTGAGCAGACATGACTATACAGGGATAACACATCCACAAATGCTAGGTTCGTGTGAAGAGGGTTGGAGATTTGTGGAGGTATCCTGCAGGGGAGGTTCATGTCACCAGAAGTCATTGTGAAAGGATAGCTCATTCCTTTCTTTTCGGTGAATTCACAGTATTTTTGAAATCTTGGTGTTCAGACGTGTGGGAAAGTTTGTTCCATGGAGTTCCTAGGACAGCTCTGCATCTTAAATTTCTCACATTTCTGAAAAATTTCGTAGAGTTTCTTAGTTGTTGTGATTCATCCTGCGAGGGACTATGTTTGCTATGCTTGTGAATTATATTGGTTTGTACCACGATATTTGACAGATAACAACATGAAGGTTTGTGCAAGCACCAATTGTCTAGAAATTTAGCCCGTCAACAGGACTCCTTGGTCTTACAAGGTCAAGACCCGCAAGATTTAATTTACATCATGCTACAGGGAGATCTCAGAATTGATAAAATGGGAACCAAATTTGCAGAGAACGTCTTGGTG
>JAHRHJ020002448.1:0-12027 GCA_019776745.2 Taxus chinensis | reverse complement strand
TAATTAGAAATAGCTAACAGAAAGATAACAATGAATTATAAATAAATAACCATGATATATACCCTCTATTTCATCTTAAATAAACCATAAGTTCATATATTAAACTTAGATCCACTTTATATTTGCAAAGAAAAATAATGTCAAATATTATATAAAATGAGCTATTTCTTGGGCTCATCAATTGTCCTTTCACATGTAGATGCATTGCCTCAACAATTTTGAGGAGGTTATAGAGAAAGGAACTCAAATTTAAAAAGGTCCTCATTACAAAAGGCTTGATCAAGCCTCATTCCAAAGATAATGGGCACAATAATAACACTCATCATGATAAACCTAAGTTCATCAATCACAGTCACAATGTCATCAATGATGGCATAAAAAACAACCGTAATGTGCACAACATGCAAAATAGTCAACCAAAACAAAATAAATCAAAACAAGCCATCACTATCTTGCATAAAGAGGCCCCCCCTTCTTATGATAAAAAATAATGACAATTTATAGCATAGGGAGAGACCCTTTTGAGTGTCTTATGACAACTAACAAGTTCCAATATGGTCACTTACCATATCACGCAACCCTTTATTGAAGGAGGGCCTAAACCATCTTGGTACAAACCTAATACATATTGTGATTTTCATCGCATTGATGGTCATCAAATAGAAAAATTCATGATACTTCGCAATTACATCCAAGACCTCATTGATAATGGATACATAACGGTTGAAGACCCAACACCAAATAAAACACCCAATAATAATTCAAAGGTGTTTTCAAATCTGTTCAATAAGCATGATACAAATGGAAAAACTCATGAACAAGGTCAATCTTCGAATAACATCAACTTTAACTCAATCATGTCATTTTTCGAAGAAGTAAATTCGAACATCAGTTTACACATGTTAGATAAAGTCTCTCTAGTGCCTTTCATCAATTTCCAAAAGACAAAATGATAAAATATCTAATCACAAGATCATTTTGTAAAGGAGAACTTAAGCCCAAGTGGTATAATAAATCAGAATATTGTGAATTCGCATCAAAGGCCACTCTATAGATCATTATACAGATCTCTACCATTACGTCCAAGACTTAATTGATGATGGAATAATTTCTATAGAAATTGACGTTGAACCTCTCAAAATCAAGAATATGTCAGCTACCACAACTTCTAATGAAGATTTAGATGTTGTACAAAATTCTTTAGATGATAAAACTCAACAAGATCAAGATAACAAGGGTCAAGGATCTATAAACCAATCAATCTCTCCTTTGGATATTATTATTTTATTTCAATCAGAAATTTAACATGTTTCAGAAAACTATCTTCAAACGTCCAACAAGAACTTGAACTTTCTTCAAGACTCCTTTCCAACATGTGATATAAATGAAGATTCGAAAGAAGAGGTTCAATAATCAAGCACCATTGAGCTTGATTATATCCTTTCAATGTTATATCCTACGCCTGACATCCCTAGTATTTTTGTAAGGGCACAACAACAACAAGTTTGGACACTTACAACAACACAACCTTCCATGTCCATAATACCTCAAACGATCAATCTTGAATTTAATAATGTTTCATGACATTTATCCACTACGGAGTATTCTTGTGTTTTACACAACATTATTAAACAATCAACGATGATTCCTATGTGTAATGACATCTATATGCATGCACTCCATGAGGTGCATATTCCTAGGGGTATCCTCACACAACCATTTTGAGCTTTAATTTGAAATCTATCATCCAACAAAATAATCCAATGCCTGAAAAGAGCAACATTGAAAAAAAAAATCTCTACAGCCTACAAGAGGTCTTAGATGCCCATATATGGATTAATCCTTCGCTCATCGAATCATTCCATTCACGTATGAAGGTCGTATTGATGTAAATAATATTTTAAAGTTTCAATCATCTATTTATCTTATATTCCACTGACATTGGAAATCATTCACAAAGGTATTGGGGAATATGAATTTTAACATATTTTCTGCATCAAAAAATTGCCTCTAACATCACATAGGTTTTTCGATCACATCAAAAAATTATCTAATCACATCTCCATTGACTTGGATCTTGTCCTCCTAATTATTATACATCAAGACTCGTCGAATCTTTCAATTCACTCTATTTACTTAGACCTTTCCCGCCCAAGTCTTATACAATATAACTCACTGAATCTTATGATTCACTCTGTTGACTTGGACCTCATCTTCCCACGTCTTGTACATTAGGAATCATCGAGTCTTTCGAATCACTCCATTGACTTGGACCTCATCCACCCATGTCTCATATATCAGGACTCATCGAATATTTTGATTCACTCAATTTACTTAGACCCTGTTCACTCAAGTATCATACATCAGGACTTATCGAATCTTGGGATTCACTCCATTGACTTGGACCTCGTCTTCCCAAGTATCGTAAATCAAGAGTCATCAAATCACAAGTTCATAAACGTTGTTATATACACTATTGACTTGAACCTCGTCTACCAAAGTCTCGTAAATCAGGACTCCTCAAATTTTAGGTTTATCACAAATATTTTGATTCAATCTACTTATTTGGACCCTATCCACCCAAGTATCATAAATTAGGACCGTGTAACTTTAATAAATATGGATTTCTTCTATGGGTACTCTCCACTAAGGGAGGCTTCTTACATGGTTAATTCATCTAACAAATAATTTTAATTGTTTCATCCATTGGCATATATCTCAATCATAACATCATCATTTCTCCACACTCTTATCCTATTAGACACAGGTTAATCTTGTTCCTTTTATACATTGTGTGTATAATCCATGTTACAGTTTCTACCATTCAACACCTTTTTACCTACATTTTTGTCTTGAAGCTTACTGATGGAAAATCCTTTCAAACAAGCTCTCTCCTTAATAAAAAGCACTAAACTTCTTTTCCTAGACCTTTTGACCACCCTTCTCAGTCTATGGTGTTGAACCTTTGTGTCCTACTAGTCGCTGAAAGGAACAATAACCAGATCGTACCAAGCCAAGAACACATATGCTAATCAAACACCACGATCAATAAGATGAAAGCAATTCACCAGAATAACTTTACATAAAACCTTTGCAAATAAATGAGAAACAATATCATATATTATTATGGAACTCAATGCAATACATTGAGAATGGGCCTTGCTTAAATAGGCAAGGAATAACAATCTAAGAACCAGTCAAGGTCGTAGATCAAGCCATAAATCAAGGAAATAACTAGTCATCAAAGAACTATTCAAGACCATAGATTTAGGAGAGAACTAAACATAAAGGATCTAGTCAATACCATAGATCTAGGAAAGAACCAATCAATTCCATAGATCAAGGAAAGAACTATACCTAACAACTAGATAATATCTCCTAATATCTAAATAAGATAAAAGAAAAATCCACACACATAAGTGGGTGAGGATAAATACAATAAAGGTAAATAAAGTACCTAGGTGAACATGAGCTAAGGTAAATACCTACTCTAACACCCCCCTCAAGTGAAGCTAGGGGCCAAAATAGATGTTGCATGTCCACAGTATGAGTTCCGGAAACTAGGCCTGATGAGGTACTCATGTACAATAACTGGGACAAAGGGACACCACAAGGTACCCAAAACTAGTAACAACAAAGTAAAGAGAGTAAAGACCCGCTCCAAGGCATCCCAAGAAGCTCAGCTCAAAAAAATCGTACAATGTTGAAGAATTTTGGTGTGCACTGTGGTCTGAATCCACTGCTCGATCAAAAAACTCAAAAAAAACTGACACTGGGCTTCACTATAATAGCTCCATACAAGGAAACTGTCAACGGAGTGATGTCGAAAGTGCAAGAAAAAAACACCAAACATAATTCGATCAGCTGTTACAAATAGGTGTGCCACGGTCCAAGAACAATAACCAAAGAAACAAGGCAAGGACACAAACTCAAGAGTGTCACGATCAAAGAAAAGCCAAGGTAACAAGGCAAGGACACAAAACATGAAGAAGCAAGATCAACACCATACCCTCTCATACTGCTAAATGGGTGGAGTGACGCTACAAATCTATATGAGTTGTCAAAACAACTACTCGAACACTGACAAACTAACACTAGAATGCACCACAATAGATCCCCTATTAGAGATACTGTCAACATGCCAAAAGTGTCGAAAATACAGATACAAAATATCTCAACAAATAAGAGAGATACACTACACCTGTTAAAGAAAAATGCTCGAAACAAGAAGCATCACAATGCAGAAGCTATAGAAAGTGGATCAAGAGGCCGAATGGTGGAGGAGCCATGCCTGTACAGTCCTCTCAATGAATACCTATGTCGCCTCCACGAGTGATTAGATATCCACCCCAAATCAACACGAATGGATGAAGAAGATGCCTACATATGACTTGGTGTAAAATGCACAATGGGTGCATGTAAAAGAACATCAAAATGTGTGTCAGGTTGATCATGTCTGATAGCTAAAATCTTAGGTTTCTCAATCCTAAGTGAAGGTATAGAACTCATGTGTTGCTGATGATCCTCAGAAAGAGTCGAGTGAACAAAAAAATGAGCTTTGTCAATGTGTGATCCCAATGAATTATCTACTCAAAAACCAATGTCACAACGAGAATTCCACTTAACATGTGGAGTAGAGGAAACAATACCCTGTGAATGTCTACCAATGACTCCACTAGTGAGACCCATAGAACGGAGCATGCGAGAATTGAATGCAGTGGTATGTTTCTTAAAAAATCCATGCAATTGAGTAGAAGTAGGATACACAACATGTGGTACTGTAATAGGCACAGATGTGGAAGAGCATGCAGTAACAAGCCTCATAAGTTTATGAAGTATCAAAAGTAGGTTCAGACTCAAAGACTGGCAGATCAATGTTAGTGGGTACAAGAGCAACAGACTGCAAGTGGACTAGGAGCATGGATATGGTTGTCCATAATATGATGGTGATGTTTGTAGGCTAGCAAGTTTGTTGCTGCAGGGAGTGTATTATTGTATCCTTATCATGAATGAGTGATTGTAGAAGAGAATTTCACTTCTTGAGTGATCTATTTTCTTCCACAAATTTTACAATATCCTCTTGAAGTCCACATACTTTAGAGAAAAGCATATCATTCTCAGAATCCATGATAGATACAAAATGTAACTCCCAGAAGTTTAGGACGTCGGGCTCAGCCAAAATTGCATCCACAATTGATTACAACACTCCTCCATATTTGGCACTTTATAATTATAGTGCAAGTCTCAAAATAAATATTTCCAATGGAAAGAACATAGAAAAACAAGCACTTTTGCAAAAAAAAGGCACTCAAAACCGAGTTACCGATCAAAAGTTACAAGCTTTTTAATATTTTGCTCTGTTATTTATTTTAGTTGCCACTAAAACAAAATAAATTGTTGTTGCCTTCACCACACAAATAAAATTAAAGGGGGCTAAAGTTAAGCACCTACTAGTAGGAATCACAAGCTTTAAGCCCTCATATGACCATACCATATGACCAAGGGCTAAGGATTTTAATGGGTGTATCTGTGGACCCCTACCAAAAAAGGAAAGATCCAAAAACCTATAAACTGAGACAGCTGCTGCAACAGAAAAAACCTAGTATAGATCTCAAGACAGCAAACTTGAATAAATCACAAATAATCCCGAGGTGCACCTGTGTGCTTCTCTACAATATTACAATACCTCTAGAATTGGCCGATTTGCATAGGGTTTTCATGCCTTCCGGATCCAATAGAAACCTAATAACTGCACACAACAACAAAATACAACCAAATCCCAAATATATGAATACACAAATAATTTATTTACAAAATAAAACACAGACGGATCTCAATAGAAATCTCCTGCTCTTTCCCCGCTACCATGAAATCGGAGATGGATAACCAGATCAATAACCAAAGCCAAGAAGGCATAGATGTTAATCACAACACTCACGATCTATAACGATCCAAGAGCAATCCAAGAATAACTTTAGGCATAAAACACTTTACAAACAAATGAAGAAACAATATCAATACCATTATGGTCCTCAATGCAATACATTGAGAATGAGCCTTGCTTCGATAGGAAAGGAATAACAATCTAAGAACCAGTCAAATTCGGGAGGATCAAGGCATAGTATCTAAGGAACATGATTAGATCATCTCCAACTAGTCAAGTTCATAGCTTTTAGGAGAGAACTAGTAATTCAAGGATCTAGCTCTGATACCAGGCAGTTCAAGTGAACTATACCTAGACAAGTGCTGAGATGGGTGACCTCCCAGGAAATTCCCGGTGTCACTATCCTCACTAATAAGTTGGGCCTGATTGGGTGTATACCTAACGCTCCATCATGTAGGAGGGTACATGGCATAGTAGCTATTAACATGATGAGATCCCTCTCCACCATTATTTCAGCTTTTAGTGTGACGGTAAAAGGGATCCATTTTGATACCATGATCTCAGGGCTTTTGTTAACCAGTAGTTTCCATGTCTTTAAAGAACAATTTTATCTTTAAGATGACTTTTTTATAACTTGGTACATAGAGTTTAACCTTTTCATGCCCTTATGCAATTCATGTGTTATTATTCAATGCAATACATTGAGAATGGGCCTTATGCTTTAAAAGGAATAAATTGTGAAGAACCAGTTGCTATGGAGCTTATTAATTTATTTTCCCATAAATCCAAGGATTTCCCTTCTTTAGTTTATTCATAGTTGTACCATAGATTTAGGAGAGAACTGAAACACTAAAGGATTAGTTAATATATTCATTGTGAGTTGTGTATGGTGTGATGACCAATGGTCCATTTGTGGTTCAAATCAAGTCAACTATATCCTCAAACTTTCTGGTGTATCACTATCTTTATCTAAATAAGATAAAAGAATTT
Organism: Taxus chinensis; assembly: GCA_019776745.2. Lineage (NCBI taxonomy): Eukaryota > Viridiplantae > Streptophyta > Pinopsida > Cupressales > Taxaceae > Taxus > Taxus chinensis. Next base: position 5,153 of record JAHRHJ020002448.1, on the reverse strand, counting down.
CTCCCTCCACACACATTGGGTTTTAGTATAAATACAATAAAGATAATATTAAAGTACCTAGGTGAACAGGAGAAGGTCTCTAAAGATCTCACTCCAATAATAGGTCTGCCCACAGGCTGAGATATTGTGGTCCAAATATTTCCTTGACCAATGGGATATTTCACACCACTCTCTACAAGGTGCATTTCAAAGTCACAATAGTTTTCGGTGCCCGGTGGGAAAAATAAAATAATTTTCTAAATATTTGATGTTATTCTTGGAAAATATCATTATTTTAGATACATTCATTCAACATCTAGCGGATTTGTAAGTTCAAGGCACATCCTGGTAGCAGATCAGTGGTATTTTACTGCACCTAATTTTTTCTTTGTTTAAGATAATTATATCATCTATAAAAGGTATTCCATTTTCTTTCATTGATTTACCTTTGAATTTAACAAAGAGAAGTATATTTTTGTATACCAAACCATATCCTAAATATCCTCCCACTCCAAAAAACCAATTTTGCTTCTCAATTTCCCCACACCCAGTCTCAATCTAAATATTTCCATCCCAAGAAATTAGGTTTCTATTTCCTTAAATTATAGTAGTCCATTATTGTTTTCCGAACATGATGAAGGTTCCCAGGTTTCTACTTGATTAAGATCATACCATTTTTCACCTTGGTGGATCTCAGAGATTCTCATCCAAGTTACTTCATAGAACACATTGTTCTATATGTGGCCAATATTTCTTTATTTATTATGTTACTTAAGACAATGTTATATTCATATTATTAGCAGCCTTTTTTAAGGGAATGGCATTGTAGTGGTATAGGGGAATGGAAATGAGCTATATCACCACATGGGATCAGATGGGAGAAGTTCTATTATCATTTGAACTAAGGAAATTTGAGGAAAAATCATATCATCTTTCATTAATGGGACAATTGGCCACCATCAAGAGAGCACTATAAGATTTTATGACTAATTTCAAATACAAATTCCAAAAGACTTGGGATAGAATTCCACAATTGGTAGGGCCTACTCATTTTGTATGGTTTATGTATTATTTAAGGGCTTTGAATTCATATATTTCAATTTTGATACAATCAAAGGAAAAATGACACTCTCTAATGCTTATGATATAGAAATTGGAGTTGAAAATAGTCTTATACAAGCGTGGGACACCAAGGCCTCACATGCCCATCTTTCCAGAAATTCCTCCTTCCACTTCCTTTCAAAGACCCGCAATATCTCTAATTTCAACACCTAATACTCATCCTTTGAGTTATATTAATGCATCCCCAAGACAATAAAATGACTATCAAGAGTTTAAGATTATATTAAAAGAGTTCGGGAATGAGATAGTTACCCTCAAAAGACAATAATCACAAATTTTTAGACCCTACTATCCTCCCAATTAGAAAAATGTCTCCTTTCCAACCAAGTTTACAAATCCAAAATAATTTTAATAATGTTAATCATTTCTAACCATTCACTCCAAATTATTCTAGCACCTCCAAATCAATTATACCCATCCAAAATAATTTAATACAAGACCATGTGTGGTGTTACCCTTGCAATATGGCCCATAATTAGGATTCCTTTTCTAATGGTGCTCTCAATAAAGCTCTTATGGTAACCTACTTCCACAACCCAAAATTCATCAATTTAAACCCCATCTTAGCAAGAAGTTCCTCAAGAATCAGTGCAAAATGATGTTATGCTTCTAAATTGGCAAGAAGAAAACTTTTTTGGGGTGAATCAACTGAACAATCAGAAAAATCAGGATTCTTATTTAGTAGAAGTGAACAAAACGTCAAAGAAAAGAGTAATAGAAGTGGATCAGCCAACTAGTAAGACTTGTTCTCAACCTTCTCCTAGGTTTCAAATCTTTGTTTCAGTTTTCAATCAACAAAATACTCATAGAAATCAATTAATAAGAGTTCAAGGTCATCAAGAGAATCTAATTGAATAATGCCATTATTGCAAGAAGGTATTGTTGTTAGCAGAGTACAATAGAATTTTGTTGGTAATTCATCTTTCAATATTTTTTATCATATGAAGAAAACTAAGGTTAGATTGACCATGTGGGATTTTTTGTCTCTTCCAAGTAAGAAATATCGTGTACAATAATTTTTTACTAATCTTATCCTTTCTAGCCAACCATCTAAAGAGCCATCAAAAGTGGTGCTTACTAATACACATGATCTAAAAGAATCCCAAAAAATCAAGAATGTTAAACCACCTCCTTTATGTGTTTTATTAATCATAGGTAAAAACCTAGTTCACACTTGTATGATTAGTTTAGGAGATTCTAGTTCAGTTATGCCAAAGAAAATAGTTGATAAACCTTGTTTGCAATATGAACCTCTTTCCAAAGGAGTAGTTCAGCTGGATAGAACACCCGTAGAGACTGTTGGATTCATTAGAGAACTAAGATTAACCTTACACACATGCCCCAAATTATCACTTCCTCAAGATGTTTTTTTCATTGATCTTTCTCCTCTCTTTTCCATGTGTATTTCTAGAGATTTCACAACCAAAATTAAAGGTTACTATACACACCCAAAAATTACATGGTGTAATATTGAAATGAAAAATAATCCTTCCAAGATGAGAATAAGATCCATATGCCTCTCTCTCTCTCTCTCTCCTCTACATCTCAAGTCTCTCTCTCTCTCTCTCTCTCTCTCTCTCTCTCTCTCTCTCTCCTTTGCATCCCTCCTTTGAGTCAAATCAACCCTTATGCTTTCTCCCTAGACTTCAATTTTTCCTGCAAGACTACTTTTTGGCTTTTGGCATTGTTTTTGAGTGGTGGTTGTGAAACCACCCCATCGGTTGCACAATTGTCACTTGCCAAAGAGTGTAGGTTGTGCAATTACCCCTCTAATAATAGGGGCAGCCCTGATCTACCATTCATGTGTAATGCTATTAGAAACACACATGAAGGTTTTGTGAAAATGTGTTTTGATTTGATGTGTTTTTCATCCTTATTTCTCAGTTTCAACATTATCTATTTTGGGGATTTTTGGATTCATGTTGAGTTCCTCATCTTTTATTAATGAATTTATAATGTTGAATCTTTATCCTTTAGCTAATTTTTCATTTCTTGATTGACACTTGTAGTTTACATCTCAATTATCACCAGAACAATATTATCAAAGTCACATTTTTACCTATATGCATGGGTTGAATATTTGATATTTTTGGTGAAGTGTTATGCTGTTGACAAATTGGAGAAGGATCACACATATATCCTAGTACATTTACTTTATTCTTCCTTGGGTACTCACATTTGGTCATTAGTCCTTTGCACCAAGCCAGCCTACAACTAGTGTTCTTGATTTATTTATTGTCTCATCACTGGTAATTCCTAGTTTTGACATATAATTACCACAAAATCCACATATTAGTTAATCATTTTGGTGAACCCCCTCTAGTCAATGGTTGCAAGACTATAGGACCTGTCACTAAAGACTTATCACCTCATGGTTTTCTCGTCATGAAGTCTCTCAACATGCGGTCCTAATTGTATCAGTGAAGCTTAAACAAATACTTATGCCATTGAATTATATTCCTCAAAAAACAATCACTCACAAGAATGTATCCACATTGAGTTGCACTTAGAGAGTATTGTCATCTTCAAATATAGTGTGTGGCACAAAGCTTGTAAAGTGCAGGAAGTGATGGACAAATATAGGGTCATCGTGGACATCATATTGCAAATAAAAAAATAATATCAATGTAGGGATTATTACCAAATAATCATACACTAAAAAATAGACACAACTATTATTAACATGATAGTAGATCCGGATCTAGTCTAAATACTCATTTTTGTAAAAAATGGACAAGATGAGATATAATAAACACTCAAAATTAAATGACTGGATTTTTTTTAAAAACGCCAATAAGATTATAGTTGTTGGCCAAAAAGGGTGTGATAGTAAAATAAAATAGACCAAAAATTGATATAATTTTTCCGTTGGTGAGAAGTGTATTATGCCCACTTATTCTATCTTGGGAGGATTGTACGGTGATTTTTGAGTAATATTTTATTTTTTACGATTTTTTCCGTGGAAAAGTGTATGAAACATAAAGAAAAAGAGGCACTTTCGTTTGCCCGCTCAAACTTCATCAAAAAATATTGAATAAAATAAATTTTTTTTTGAACATGTATAAAGTCACCACAGTGGGTGGTTAAGTTTTATCACATTCTGATAAGTGAAAACAAATTTGGCAGTCTTGAAGTAGAACATTTAAACATTCTAGGGAAAAGTGTATTAAAGATTCCAGAATATAGTAAAAAAATTATAAAATGCTATTTATCCTTTCTATTCACTTTAAAATCAGTTATTTCTACAAAGCGAATAGTATCACCTATGCAATCGGTTTACCATTTTTAGGAAATAGTTGTACTTTTCGGCATTGGTTTTCCAAGTTCGCAAGAAGAACTAAAATTTTGATGTTTTGCTGTTTTAATGTAAAATTCAGGATTTGATTGTCCAAGGAAGGGTCCCCAACTTGGTGCACTTAACCCAACTTGTACAACGATGATTACCTTATCAAAGCTGATATAAACATGATCGTCCTTGATATTCAAGTTTGTAATAACAAAGTCGGCGAGTTGGGTCAAATGTGCTGTTAGTTCACAAGGGTTAGCCTTAAAATTCGCACATACACGTTTGTTAAAGGCATTAGGTATTTCGAAAGCAGCTTAGCCTGCCGCCATTTCTATTCATGGCTTCTTGATAAAATTCCAACAGGTGGCTTAGGGTACAGTAAGCTATGGATGTCATATCGTCCATTACAACTCAAATGTGTCAGTCATGCAGAACCTTAAGTATAATATTCTTTCGTGCTGGCCGGGATCATGCTTAGTATGTGGTCTACTTTACACTACGCACGACTAAATTCCATCATTGCAAGGAATTTGATGTTCGGCTGACTCCCACCTTGTGAGTAGGTGATTTTTTTAGAAATATAACGAACTTCGACTTCTTCTAAATGTTATTAGGCATGGTCTAAATATGGTAGGGTTAAGCATACTTATACCATGGTCTCTAACAAAATTTAGATCAACACTAACATAAGGTTTAACAAACGTCGGGTATCCTCTACAGAGTCCACAAAGTTTGGGGTAGGGTAACCCTAATCTCTTCGACTACG
>JAHRHJ020002447.1:0-12038 GCA_019776745.2 Taxus chinensis | reverse complement strand
ATGAAGAAGAAGCATTTTGATTTCTGGAGTAGTAGGTAAACTATTTCTAAGAATTCATCTGGATCAGCTTGTTGAAGTTGCCACGAAATTCCCACATAGGTTCAGCGATCCTCTTCATATGCATGAGCTGACTACAAAAGCATGGGAATCTTGGGATGGTTTGAACGTGCTTCGAACTTAGTCGGCATGGTAGCCAGTTTGCGATGCATGCATTCGGGAGGTGATAAACCTTCAGCTGTTGCACCTATGCAACGTTTCAACGAAGAGTCAGACAGGACATATTAGTGGGCTAATCCGAAGACACTGCATGACAAACAAAGAAGATGCAATGTGCTCGTTAGTATGCTGCTTCCCAATCCCCATTGAACTGGGGAATGTTTTTACGAAATCCAAGTGGTAACCGTTTGCACTGGAGGAATCAACGAAATAGGACCAATAAATGCACCCCAAGGCACAAGTTGAACCGCCATCCTTCTAAAAGAGTAGTTTATAGGGATCTGAGTATCAGACAAGAGTAGTGCTGACAAGTTGCAGAGGACTTCCCATGCCACGGGGATTCCGGTGGTTTTCTACGAATAGACAAAGAACTTTGGTTTAGTTAGAGACAATCCTCGGGAGAGAAAGGACTGAAAGGTGTTGATTGCAGAACTCAAAGAGTGGGATGAATTTCACATTGAGCTCGGCGGGGACCGACGTAAAGTCGGGGGGGACCGAGAAAGATCTTTCCTGGCCAGCTTGAAACGAAAGGAGATCTTGTTGAAAATAAGGCAAATACGGGTGCCAGACACCGGAGGAGGATAAGCTTTATAATATAGGATGTTATTCCCCTAGCAGAGAGTCGCCAAACGTTGGTGGGATATTTTTTCAAAACCAATTATGAGGTTCAACCAAGTATATGAGATTGACCTTCATCCTCAAAGACAGGTGAGGCGGCTGCTTATGCTAATATAAACACGGTTAAAAATGATATATACAGTTATTCACACTAATCAACCGTGGGGTGGGATGGGGAATCCCGAAAATACACATTCACCCGATTCAAGGATATTCTCATACATTGTGAACTGGGTAGAAATTGTGATAATGAAAGAGCATAGTAGAAAGGAAAATGAGAGAAAAACCGCATTTTCTTTCGAGTAAACACAAGAGCACGAAAATATCATAAGAGAGTTAGATCACAATATTAATGTCATGAATAATATCAGAAACACTAAGATGCTATGCAAAGGAGTAGCTTAAGATCATGAACATAAGAAACACGGCTTAAGTAATATATATTCCACACACAAAGTCTGTTACATGATATCAACTCCTATTCGTCAAAATGATTGAATGAAAACACAAAGTTTTATTCTTTCCAATAGCCCCCAAATATCCAAAAAAATTTTCGACCCTTTGGAAATGCAAAGCATTCCTTATTTATAACAAAAAGACGTAGAGAAAAAATAGGGACGTCTAAAACAGGTGTGTTTAACAAGAGTTCGTTTTGCCTTGCTCTCACGCAGGAGATCAAGTCAAAATATGCATTACAAAATGTGATTCTGAAAAAGAAAGAACAAAAGAAAGTCGATTTCAAGATTCGAAAGGAATTGAAACTTTGGACTCAATTGAATACATCCTTTGCTCTTCCTCTTTTTCTTCCTACAGCTGAGAGATTGGTTTACTCTAGAATTCCTGGAACTTCTGAATTATGCCTTGCATCCCCTTCATTTTCATTCGGCGCAAGTGGAATGATTCATTCCAATTCGGGTTTCGATGAACATCGATGGCAGTGCCACCTTTGGAAGCTTTTTCCTTCCTTGCTGAGCTCTTCGTTAAGGCCTCCAAAGAATGTTCAACCCTTACTAACCGATCCATGATCTCAAGGTCAAATCCGCTTATTGGTTCATGCTGAACAGACTCTTGGATTTGCTTGAAGAGATCATCTGCTGATAGGATACCTGAGTTCCCAACTGACACCTTTGGACAAATCTTCAGCAATTCTTCTTGCAGATCACTTTTCCCATCAATCAATTTCTCCCTTGATTCTCTCAACTTAATGCAGGCTTCATTGAGAATCTTTATTCTGAACCTGATGGCCTTGGTCAGCTGGAAATGCTTATCTGTATGTGGGAGAATACCTTCTTCCACCAAGAGATGTGATGGTATTTGCTTTAACACCTAGAGAGCTTCAAAATTCAAATCAAGATGTCCAATTTCCTGAGAGAATTCATCATCCATCTTCTCTCCCTCCTTCTGAATGTCCCCCAAAGACTGATGAACTTGCACCACGTCTTGAATTACTTCCTTCCCCTGTTGGAGCAACCTTTGGATCCATTCATCAACCACCCTTCCTTTTTTAGCAATCTTGTCAATCGTAGGTACTGATGAGAAGTTGAATCCGACAGAAACAGAAGAAGGTGGTATGGATTCAAGGGGTTTTGAGAGTTTAATTAAAACCTCTGTCAACTGCTCCACTTTTTCCTTAAGCTCATCTCTGCTGTCCTTTGTTTCTTTGAAATTTTGGCATAGCACGTTTATGGAATCCCGTGCATCTTGTTGTGCCCCTTCTGTTGTCGCTTTCCCTAGAGCCACCCTGGTTACCTGATAATTAGAGGCTGTTATATCCTCTCTAGTTTTGTCAGCCGAGGGAGTGGCAATCTCTGCGAACTTATCTCCTGAAGCATCCACCAAAACCCTTGAAACTGTTTTGGGTTTCTTGGCTGATTTTGCAGTAGGAGGCTTGAGTGAGCTGAAATCAAAGGCTGGTAGGGGCACAATCACCTTCCTCTTCCTCGGAGTTTGCTCGAGTAGCCATTGCGGCGTATCAGAGGGAGTTGCCATGGTTACAAAAGCTGGTATCATACCCTCAAGGGGAGAAGATTCTACTAGTGGAGGAGGAATAGTTACCAACGTGGTAGTAGATCCAATAAAAAGAGGCACAGGAGGGTCGTGTTGGTAATCACTTAGGTACCAGCAAAGAGGGGTGAAAGTCCAGAGAAAATACTGGCCATTACTGAAGAAGTTGATGGAGAATAAGGAGGTAAGAGTTATTGTGAGGAAAGAGGCATAGATCCAGACTCCAAAGCCTTGGATGCAAGAGATAAGGTCTCTTCAGTTGAGCAATCAGCAAATGGTGAAGACAGAAGCTGGCTTCCTCCTTCTTCCAAATTAATTTCTCCTATTTCTGGTGGTGTTGGTGATTCTGGCACATTCACCATTTCTACTGGAGAAACAATTGAAGAGATTTCTCTTTCTTTCCTCTTTTTGACAATCTTGACCTTTATAGGCTCCATAGAAGATCTTCTATCCTTTTCCTTTTTGGAGGGCCCCACCTCTGAAGCAGCCAACTTTGAAAACTTATCATCTTTAAAATTCATTCCCCAAGAGGAGAGCCATGCTCTGGTGCGAGCAAGGATTAGAGCCGACCTATCTGTAATAGAGGCTTTTTCGCTGGCTGACCAATCAATAGGTGGGAAAACATATTGATCCTCCTTTAGTCCATCATAGGAAAGATCCAAAACACTTTCATTGTCACCCGTACCCTCTGGTAAATCAGCAAGCTCCAGTGTTTGAATCTCAGCAAGAGTCAATCTGCTATTATCCTTTCTGCAAACAACAACCTCATTACGTAGATCCACCCAAATATCCTCTATGTTTGGCCTATGCAGATGCTGGGTTCCATATGCACTGAGCACTCCTCGGATATCAAAACCATCTCGAGGCTTCATATGATTTTTCAATTTGTCCTGAAGTTCGTGGAAAACATTTTTGGCTTTAACTACTGTTGAGCAAGTATATCTCCCAATAGAAATTGGGAAGGCTACAACAGCCTTATGTTTAATTTGTTGGAATTTATGGAAATCCAACACCTGCCTAACCAACTCCATCAATATCAGTCTATCCCCTGGATATCGAGGCAGGCGAAAAGGATCTCCCGAGTACATGACCACCCGAAGATATGTAAACTTCTTGGATTGTAAGAAGATACATCCCCATTTAGAAACTTCAGCCCAAGCCTCATCTGAGACTCTTGTCTTCCTCAGCTCAGGGTTTATCCTACAGATATTTTCAAAGAAGAAGGCATCATTCACCCTCCTGAAATGGCCTTTGCACCCCTTCTTTGTCAATTGAGGGAAGTATTGATACACTTGGTTTGCCGTTCTGCTTCCCTTGGTATCCAGCTCGGGATAGTTCCTCATCCCGGATGCTACGTATGTGACATATGAAGACATATAAAATTTCCCAGTTGACAAGACCATTGTCATTTGGGAATCAATCTCATTGCTAATGAGAGTACCCCAGTCGATCCCCTGCTGATTCTTCTTGATGATGATCATAAATTGATACATCCATCCTTGAAATACATTCGATTCAGGAAAACCAAAAACCTGACTCAGCAGGGTGATGATGTCATTGATTTCTTAGATGAAATCACTCCTGGGGATAATCCTTGGAAATCTGGAGACAGCTGGTTTGGCCTTGATCAGGAACTTCTTGTTCACATGTTTGATGTAGTCTCCCTGATCGTTGTCCCAGGATTTCTTAGCTGACTTGATGTCCAACTCTCCATACTCGTCAAAATTGGGTAGTATTAGGAGATCATCAAAGTAACCTCCATCCAATTTGATCACTACTTCACCTGATTGACTTCTCACAGAATGAGACACCGAGTCATAACTGGATGCACAAGCCAAGATGAATTTTGGACACTGAGCAGACATGGGAAGACCCACTGCGAGAGGCAAGCCACTATCGGCTATAGTTTTCATCCATGGAGTTTGGGAGGAACTCCTCACCCTACTCCAGAAATCTTCAATGTCTATATTTCCGAGTTCGGTGTCTCGGATGTCGTAGTTGCAATCAATATACGATGAAGATTCCAGATTTTTAAACTTGTATTTCATTCTTCCTGGCTTCTCGGTCTTTTCCTAAGATGGACCAGGGTCCGACATGAAGGACGTCGAAGGAAGAAAGTTCCGAAGCTCAGAAGATGTTGCTCACTATGAGAATTCTAACCTGCTAGATATGCCAGAAGAATGGAAGAGTCCGACACTGGCGAAGATGATGTAGGAACTTCTGAAAAACCCGATACATTTGATAATGTCAGAACTTTGGGAAATCACGACACTGCCGATGATGTTGGAAACGGAAGAAAGCCCGACACTTGTGTTGATGCTGGGAACTCTGGAAAGTCCGACACGCCAAGCCTTCAATATACTTCGGGTCTTCGACACTGCATAACAGCCTTAAAAACCTGAGAAGAGAAAAACAGTGTTTTTCGTTGAATTTCAAACATGCAATCTCCTTTTAACCATTCATGTACTAGGCACATAATAAAATTTTGAGGAAATAGCACCAAATGGTAATTTAGAAGAGATAAACCCTAAAACCTAAACCCCTTTTTTCAAAACAACTCCAGAAAGAAGAAGAATAAAAATCTTTCAAAACCCAAAAAGAAAATGGGAAGAATTTACGCGCAATCAATCCATAAAAACTAGGAACAAAGAGTGGAGAGAGAAATACCTTCAACCAGAGAAAGGGAAGATCGAAAAATGGTGATTCAAACGGGCACAGCCGAGCTTTCGGGTTTCGAGGTTGGAAGAGCATGTACGAAAAATCCACGAGTTAAAAATATGTCCGGTAAAAATGACGTGGAAATCGGCGTATTTATAAGAAAAATTGTAATTAATACACTTCAGCTCGGCACGTGCCAACTCACCGACAACTCGGCATGAATTCCATGTCAGCATGTTAGAGAGGTCCGAAAACCCGACACAAGGAGGCTTAGTGCAATTCGGGTTTCGGGTTTCGGAAAACACAAGACATAAAGCATGAGATGTTTAGATGCTTCACAGCTCCGAAAACCCGATACAAAGGACCTAATCAGACTTCAGGTATCGGAGAATAGGTGACACAAAACATGTTTTGAATAAGACATGTTCCGATGCGCCAGAGGTCTGAAAACCCGATTTTCTTAATATGAAGTGGGTTTCGGGTTTTGGAAAACAAGAGACACAAAGCATGTTAAAACTCATGTCGAACTGTCAGACTAACCCGAAAGCTCGGATTTCTCAAAAAGAGGCCATAATGCAAAATCAACTTCAAAAATTTCGTAGGGGTTATCTAATCGTTTTGTCGTGAACTCAAAACGGAGATAACAAGTTCCAAGATTTGTTCCCTCTTGGGTAACATGAACTCAAAGGCATCCACCATTCCTTGGGGGAGATGAAGATCAAATTGAAGGAAGGTGCATGCCTGATCCGGAAGAGGACTTATCAAATGAATTTGAATTTGCATGTACAGTTCAAGGAATAAATAGACAAGATGATACCATCTAGTATCATTGAGGCTATGGAGGAATTCAAATGGATAAGCCTAATGGTCATCAACATCAAGAAGGATGGAAGAATAAGGATCTGTGTTGACTACAAGGACCTGAATGTAGTATGTGTCATCGATCCTTTCCCAACCCCCTTTACTGAAATTTTTTTGAAGGGAGTGGCCAGCTGCGAAGTCTACTCTTTCACATATGGGTTCTCAAGGTATTACCAAGTCAGGATTGCAAAGGAAGACCAAAGAAAGACAAATTTCACCACTAAATGGGGAAGTTTTTCCTATACGGTTATTCCTTTTTCGATTGTAGAATGCACCTGCTGTGTTCTCGTGTATTGTGGTACAAGCATTTCAGGACTTCATCCATAAATTTCTTCAAGTTTATCTAGATGAATGGATTGTGTATGGGTTGGTGAAAGACCATTGTGACAATTTCAGGCTGATGTTTGAGAGATGTTGGTAGTTGAGGATATCCCTCAACATTAATAAATGTGTCTTTGTTACCACATTTGGAACACTGTTAGGACATATTATATGTAAGGAAGGGTTACTAGTGGATCCCACCAAAGTTACAGTTGTTGTGGGATTAGGGGAGCCTACTAGTCAAAGAAAAGTGAGAGAAATTCCTTGGACATGTGAGGTACTACAGAAAAATTCATCAAGGGGTATGTAAAGATTGTCACGCCATTGGAGGAATTGCTAAAACACAAGAGTTCATTTCATTGGGGAGAGGCACAATAGAAGGCATTTGATAATTTGAAGGAGAGGCTTATCACTACACCCATACTATGCTTTCCTTCTTGCGATAAGCCTTTCCATGTGCATGTTGATGCCTCAAGAAAAACCATGGGAGCAGTATTAGCATATCCTGGTGAGGGGATTGTTGATCACCCCTTTTTCTTTACAAGTAGGAAGTTGACACCAACATAAAATAATTACAAAACTACTGAGCATGAGGCACTATCAATGATCCACGCACTACATAAGTTTAGAAAATACCTATTGGTAATACCATTTATATTCTATACAGACCACATGGCGTTGAAGCACTTGGTAAAAAATCCCATTTTGTAAGGGAGCATATGTTGTTGGCTCTTATTATTCCAAGATTTTGAGTTCATGGTGGTTGTAAAACCCAGAAAGAGCAATTTAGCACGTAACCACTTATCAAGGATTAACTCAGGGGAGGACACGCAAAGCATTGATGATACCATGTTAGACACACAACTGTTTAGTTTACGACACGTGCCCTCATACTAGGAATATATCACAGTGTTCTTGAAAACTGGTGTGGCACCAAATAGGATGAAGGCTCTTGAGAGGAAGCAGTTAGCAATATGTGCCACGCGATACATGTTGATTAGTGGAGATATATATAAGTTAGGACTTGATGAGGTTCTATGCCGATGTGTATTAGAACATGAGCGTGTGTCAATTATGGAGGAAGTGCATGATGGGATTGTAGGAGGACACTATGTAGGAAATGCTACTACATGGAAGATTCTAATGACAAGGCTTTAGTGGGAAACCATCTACTAGGATTGTATTGATTTTTATAAGGCCTATGACCATTGCAAGAACCTTGGAAAACCTAGAAAGAGGGATGAAATTCCCTTGTGACCAATAGCCAGTGCTGAACCATTTGAAAAATGGGCAATCGACTTTGTGGGGCCAATTTCACTAGCCACACAAAGGACTGTTTTGCATTATATCATTACTTGCACTAATTACCTAAAAAGATGAGCAAAGGCAACACCTACAAAGGATTGTACTACAACAACAACTACTAAATTTTTATGGGAGAACATAAACAACAGGTATGGTTTTCCTTTAAGCTTAACAACTTATAGAGGTACACATTTACTCAATGAAATGGTCATGATTTTGTTAGTAGAATTTATGGTGGCCCATCACAAAACCACCCCCTTTCATCCACAATAAAATGGAACTATGGAAGCATTTAAGAAAATAATAAGTCACACGTTGACCAAGATCTGTGACGTTAGAAGCCAAGATTAGGATGACAAGGTATCGGTTATTCTATGGGCATACACGACAACCTAAAATAGGTTAAAAAATGCCACACCATTTCAATTGGTGTTTAGTGAGGAAGCTATTTTACCAGTTGAATTCATGTTACTATCATTACATATAGCGCGCACAGGAGGATTAGCTGATGAATAAGCACTAGAAGAGATGATTGATAAGTTAATGCAGTTAAATGAGAGGTGATCACTTGATAGATGGATTTAGAAGATAGAAAAGGAAAGGAAAAAGGCATGGCATGATCATCATATCAAGAACAAGCAATTTGAGGTTAGGGAGATGGTTCTATTTTATGATTCTAAGTTTTTGTGCCATCCGAGGAAGTTGAAATTCCATTGGCTAGGTACTTACATCATATCGTACATCCTTAATTCAGGAAATTTCTAGTTACAAGTGCTAGATGGGATGAGATTACCAAGTCATTTCAATGGGAGTAGGCTGAAGCCCTACTATAAATAAGTCTTCTTGGTGTTTGTAAATAAGGCATTATTGCCAATTAGCTTAGGATTTCCCTTTACGATTTTTCTTCTCTTGTGTTTCCCTTTCCCATTTCTTATTCCTTTATTTTTGTTTTGTTTTGCACCTTGTGCACTGGTAACCACATTATTTTCTAAAATGGTGTATGCGCATAGGACCGTGCATCTATTTTAATTTGGGGTGGATTAGTGCAAAGTAAAGTATAACCCAGTAGTAAAAGTTGATTGGCCCAGTAGAATGAAGTGCATAAGATTGAGAAAGTGCATGAGGAAATCGTGGATAATGAATTATGGTGTCAAGAAGGCTGTAACAAAGACCATGTATGAAGAATGAAGAGTGCAGGAATAACATGAGATAGGCGAGGGTAAAAATTAGGTAAAGGACACAAGAAGTTCCTTCAGCATTGTAGATGCATGCATATGAGTCTTCGGTCAAATTGGATTTTTGTGCTCTAGAAGGTTGTAGAAGGTTTTTCAGATAGGATTGGGTGCGTGGGTAAGGGAGCTTAAGGCCGACCTAGTGGAAAAAAATGCATTTAATGTTAAGTACATTAGTAGGTGGTATAGCATTTATTGCTGTAGGGGAGAATAAATAAATAAATATGAGGTCAGGAAAGTCATTATTTTACCTTGCTATTACGAAGTTGAAGTGCTCTTATGAACTAGGGCATCCAGAGAGATTTGTACGAAGGAAGGAGAATCATAGAGATCTAAGTGTGTGATTAGGGTGGATCTGCAAACTAGGAGGAAGGAGTACACTGGCGTGAGAAAATTTTTTTTAAAGTGCATCGTCTTGTGGAAGGTTTTTCCTTGTTAGGGTTTGGCTGCTAAGGCACAAAGAGAGAAGGATTTCTTCGCAAAGTAAAGCCCTAGAATTGAGAAGAGTAGTAGAGAAGAGAAAGGATTTTTAAATCTTAAACTGACAAGAAAACATGGCACCAAAGAATGTGATCATTTCACCAAAGAAACAGAAGGGCAAGGTAAAAGGAAAACAAGACGAGCCCATTGCTAGCTCCAATGAGGAATGGTATGCAAAAATGTAGTACCTAGATGGAGTATTGCTGGAAAATGAGTGGGTGTCACACTAGAGACAAATGGCTGTGAGTGATTACAACCATCACACAAGCACTACAGAGAAAGAAATGGCATTGGAGTTGGGTCATCCAAATAACAAGAGGACATTAGATGGATTGCCAATATATAGTGATGAGGTAAAAGTAAAGTTGGAGAAGGAAGGGCTATTGCAGCTGTATGAGTTGCCTTGTTTTGGAAAGCTTGAGTGGCTATATCACTGGTTGATGTCACCCATACATGAACACAATTTCTACTTTATAGGCCACAAGATGCACATGGTACCTTAGTTAATATCCAAATTCACTAGCTTGAATTGTGAAGGAGAATGCATAGTTGATGAATTGAGTGATAAGGAGGACATCAAGGAAATAGCAGCAACCTATGACTACAAAAAGGTTTCGCGGTACTTTGACATTGTAAAAATTCTAGACATTTTAATGAGGATGGCTGTGTGCTTGGTCACTAATCTTAATGATCAAGAAAGATGGATGCAAGTAAACAAGGCATGGTTAAATGTATGCCAGAAGATATTAGAAGGGACCATCTATAACTTTTCCACCTTTAATATGGATGAAATCATAAGAAGCACGCAGGAAGGAGAAAATAACTTATTCAAAAATTTCCTCCTAACCATCATCTTATTGGATATTGGAGTACCAGATGGATAACAAAAGTTCATTTGGGAGTATCCAGAAGAGGATCCCTCACCCGTGAAAATATTTGAGAAGTACAATTGTGAAACCATGACGGCATCTCACAAGGTGCACCTAGAGAAGAGGTACAAATGAATGCGTGATGCATTTGGGACATAATGGAGGATCCCTGAGTAGTTTTCGGTGCTTGTGGATGGAGAGGAAGAGTTTGTAGTTTATAAAAATTTATGTGTTGGCAGGTTTATATTGAAAATGTAAATAAGAGCCCATGGTGCAAGCTACCCTTCTCCTTCATCATGCAATACTTTCAAGCAGGGGTCAACTAGTTCAAAGATGCAAAAAGGCTAAGGTTTGACCTTAGTGAGGTAGACCTAGACCACCGTGAGCTACGCCAAAAGATATTATACACTAAGAAGCACTCATATGTGGATAAGTATGTCTCCCACAAAGTACAAATGATGAAGCTGATAACATTACCGATCACTGGAAGGGCTGCACCAAGGGTATATCTACGCATAAGGCCTAAGTTTGAGAAAGATGCTTATCTAGAGAGTGATGTCTCCATTCCAAAAGACCCCACAGTTCAAAAAAAGGTCGTGCTGAAGAAGAGGAAAATAGAAGAGGTGTAGGAAAAGAAGGGACCAAGTGTGCAAACTGCACAAATTGGTGGGCGCACCAGAAGCAATCGCGAAGCCTAGAACTTATGCGCATAGGAAGAAGTCCCTGGTCAAGGATAACACACCAGAGGAAGAGGCCCCAGAGCATGAAGAGCCCCTTACACATGAAGAATCACAAAGGAAGATGTCGCTTATTAAGGAGAAGGAGAAAGGAGAATCTCGTATACTGGAATCACCAGCTAGAAAGAAGTAGAAGGTGGTAGAAAAGGAAGACTCAGAGGAAAAAGAGATCCTAGAGGCCTAAATTGGTGACATAGATGATGACGATCCCAAGGAAGGTCAAGACCATCTATTATATTATGTACATGACTTTTAGGAGGAGGAATATGAAGAGGAGAATAACAAGGAGGAAATAAAGGATCAAGGCAAATAGGTAAGGGAAGAGGTAAGCAACAAAATTCAAGGAACCCCAAGCCTCACCAAGGAACAAGTGGAAAAATATGCGGAAAGAGAAGTGGCGAGCATCAGTAAGGAATTGGTGGAGAAGGAGTTGGAGCAAAGCGCGGATGAAATTTTGAAGGAATTAGAAGAAGAGAGTGTTGGGAAAGAATATGACACCATGGGTGGGAATCCCAATTTGGTAGTAAGCTTCCTGAAGGCTGCACAAACATGTGGGAAGGGCATACTGGTAGCACAAGGGAAAGGAATGGGTTACATTAATGATCCAATAAAGGTGCTATGTGTGCACTTCTAAAGCATCGTACCAATGGAACAACTCCTAGCTATGACTTCATTTGATAAAGAAGGCGCATATCCCCAAACCACGAAGATGTTATCTTGGGTGTTCAAGTCCCACG
>JAHRHJ020002446.1:0-12054 GCA_019776745.2 Taxus chinensis | reverse complement strand
GTTAGAAATCACAATTCCCGCCATCATATATTGTGGGTAATTTGGTTATCCCAAGGAAGTAGGGAAGAAAACCCAGTGGTCATGGAGAACGTGTTGCTAAGGTCGTCTTCACATAATCAATGAAAGATGAAGAGCTACCTGTAAGCATAGATCATAACCTACAAAATGAGGATAAGCAATGCCCTCATCTGCCAAATGAAACATTAGGGGCATAGTGACACCTATTAAACCTTATTCAAGAAGAAGGAGTCCATTTGGTATACCCAATGCCCAAGGGGCTTGTTAAGGCCATGGAGAGACGTTTTTAATTTGGAAATGAGGGGGGGTCATGGACAATAACCAAGATGTTTTCCATATAATATTTCTTCTTTGAGGTCCCCTGAAGAAGTCCACTCTTGAATGTCCATTTGAATAACTTCCCATATTTCATGCATTGATGCGAGGGCTTCGAATTGAAGTCTCTTCAAAATGGGAGAAAATCTCCTCGCAATATCACCCCATCACCTAGGAAAACCCTTAGCTATGAGTTGTGCTTATACCATTAACTTCCCATCAACACACATACTTGTTTGGTACACCCACTTAAAGCGAAAAAAATTCTTCCTTTCTGAAGAGGGGTGAGATCCCAAGGTATCGTTCTTCATAAGTAGGAATACTCATCATCCATGGCAAAATCCCCACTCAGGATCCCAAACGCCTCCCAGAAAAAAAAGAGGGTTGGAAACAGAGGAAAAGGCGTGGGGTGGCAAGGAACTCCTGAATGAGTTTGTCTCTCATTCCGAAGGGTTCTCCTATCTAATCTCCAAAACTCTTCCAGGTCTTACCTATCCCAATAAGGACCCATGAAGAAGTCCGGCTTAGAATAGTAGATCCGTCAACTCAAGTGGTGGGTGGGAAGAAAAGGGGGACATAGTCCTCATCATCACTAACTATTCAGAATTGGAATGACTTTCCTCCAAAGCACGGGATCGGGAGGAGGGGAGGTGAGAAGCTCAGATGATGATGGTCCAAACTATCATCATCATAGATAACAATAAGAATAAGAGAGGGGCACCAGACCTTTAGCGGGTTAGAGTGTAATTAAAGTGACTCATAAAACTTCACACTTCTCTCCATATAAATTTGGATGAGTGGTATTGTTCATAATCTATAGGCCCCTTTATTCCATCTAGATACCTCAAAGATACAAGTCTGGACTAATGTTCCAAGGCCTTGTGTCTCTCTTTTTTGGAAGTCGATCATATAGTTGATAACAAAGACGTGAAAGTGATTGACCTCACTTTTCATCCATACCATGCCTAAGTGGGGTCATTCCCTTTTACTATCCTTGTATTAATGTATTTTTTCACTGTAACAAGTGGATTTCAGGCTTTCGTCCCATACTGTGAACGAAGGGATTTAGAATGACCTGACACTTGGCACATCGTGTTAAAAATGTTTTGTTCTTTCTTCTTTCTTTCTGGCACTCCATTGGGGCGAAGGGAATGTAGTAAGTTATGTTTCAAATAAATCCCTTTAGAGGTACAGAAATATCGAACGATACTGCTGGCACATAATGCACTTCCATTTTTTAGTTTGAAGAACCGTTGGATGACCTTTTATCTTGTTTTCCAGCAGATCCTTAATCTCTAAATTGATAAAAACAACTTCAAAATTTCTGTTCGATAAAATAACACCCGCCAAGTGTACGCGAAAATTCATCACTAAGGTGAGTAATGCGATCTCTAGTGATGAATGCAGAATGGGAATGGGCCAAATTTTTATAAAAATAAGATCCCAAATGACTAAAACCTCAGTGTATTTCCTTGCCAAAAAAAATCGGTGGTGTTCCCGATGGCACAACCGCCAACAAACCTTAGAAATTTTTTAACTCAAGGTAACCTATTGACCTCTCAATGTTGCCTTGCCTCAATTATTCAGGGAACAATAGTTTAATAATATCCCAAAACACTCATATCAATAACATAGTCTTATTAACCAGATCTACATGATTGTGGACGAAATGAAGTGGGAGAATAATCAGAAGAAAGAGTGGGGATAATGTGTAATAATTGCCGATTGAAGAGTCCACCTTTCCTCAATACCACCATAGACTCACTGTGAAGCCATGAATAAACACTGAGTTAGGATAAATTCCCTCACAGCCTTCAAACAATACAAGTTATTTGGGGTAATTTTATAAATTTGGTAAGAGAGATCAGGAACTCTTGAAACATGTTAAATTTCCACCATCTACTTTTAGCCAATCACTACTAGCAACTGACACAGAGTGCCATCTCTCGGGAGATACCACCCAGTTCAATGTTTGGAAATCTCAATAGATGTGAAGAACCCATGTGGTGGTGAGGCACTAGAATCTATGACCCACATTAGATGAAAGAGAAAACTATAGTTACAATGGCATTTCCTTGTTGCTTCTCACATTTAGACTCCTTTTATATTTGGAAGACTTTCGGGTTTCGGATGCATTTTTTATTGTGACTCAGGAACACATTATTATTTAAATAATGAGTTAGGTGTAGCTAGTTTTTCTCATGCATTGAATCTCTCATGTTTAACTCCTTGCAATAAGAACACTCCTTCTCTGGTTTTAACTCCAGAATAGAAGTGTTCATGTTGGGTTTGGTTGGTCTTGGTTTTTCTACTTAGGTTTGTCATTTTTCTTCTCTTTCTTCTTCCCTTGTTTCCTTCCTTTCCTTTACTAGTACTTGTTCCAAGGGCCCCATGACTTTGACTTGATTTATCCCATTTGAATCAACTTAATATGTTATCAATTAGTTATGAATGAAAAATTTCAAATGAGGGCTCTTCCAAGAAGTTCCTAGAGCTTCTTTAATGGCATGGAAGTAGAAATTAAGACGGAGTATTTGGGGGGCCAAGCTTAGGAAATAATTGACCAGAGTCATTTGGCATTGATGTAGGGATCAATCGTTCTGCGACCAACAAAATTTTGATTTTTTGTTTAAATGGTCAATTTCGGGTTGAGTTTAGCCTAAGCCAAGGATTGGGGGAATGTATATAATTCCTAATCGTTCAGTCCAAATGCCTAGTTGGTCTAGGTGTTGTCAAGAAATTTGAATTAGGATACTTTCCCTCCAAAATGTAATTTGAATTCCTAAAGGGCATTATGATGGTTTTTGGCTTGTATAGGAGTATAGAGCTTATTTGTATAGCATGGAATGAAGGTATTTTAGGTCATATAGTCAGAAAGTCTAACTTGTGTCATGGATTGGGACTAGGGTTTTTAAATGATTCCGAGGTAGGGTTTGTGTTCACAGTATGTAAAAGGTAATTAGATGTTTAAAAGAATAATAAACCTCAAAAAAGGAGGTAACTGGTTTTTAAAAGGCTAAAAAAAGCATAAAAGTAACTAAAAGGTGGGGCTTCTTGGAGAAATAAAATAGTGAACTCATGAAATTGATTATTTACTCATTGTATGGGCAGAGGTTGTGGAAAAGCCTTGTGAAAAAAAAAAAAAAAAAATTGTAAGGTTTCTTTCAAAGAGCTGTGAACTTTGTATTTGTATGAATTATACTTCTTGTAATATACGATGAGTTTAATCAAATAAAAAAACAACAGATGCACAAACATAATAAACCAGAGATTGTAATTCATTCGATACAATTCCTAATGGAGAGATGACATAGAAAGAATCTCAATGAAATCCTATAATTAAGGAGTCAGGCTAATCTCGAACGCCTCTCAATTTCTCAAATTCTCTCACTATGAGTTGTAAATTACACAGTGTTCCCACTCATATATTATTTTTATAAATAGTAAAAACTATTACTACCAAATAACCCAAACCACTCCTAATGTTCACACTGAATGAACCTATTTTTTGTAACATCACCCCCTTAGTGTTAACATGGGGAAAACTAGCTCGGTACTGCTCATGATCTACAGAGAAATGAAGGTATTCAATGATACCAACAACTGCAAACACTATGAAGGTTTTCAATGAGAACCCCTAACGAGAAAATGGCTTTCTATTGGAAACCAACCACTCATGCACGTACATTATTTTTTCTCAATCATTGTTTCTACTTAGAGGGATTACATAACGGAAATTATGCTCATACAGGAGCTTTAAACACGAATGTTACTTTTGTTTTCATTATATCAACATAAAGTAAACACGCCACACAACAAAAATAGAAGTTCACCAATAACCTGAAGCATATCTTTGTTGTGACTAACAAGAGATGCCAATGTTCCTCCATCCTCTATGCCTCAAATCCGCCATCAGGTACACTACTTAGTATAGTAGTCATCTTCAATCTCCTTTTTAGGTCATATTCGTTCTTAAGTCTCTTCGTTCTCCGACTCTCTTTAAATAACACATTAACTTCATCCATTCAGCTTTCCTTTTATGATGTCCTTGGCACAAGTCCATACAAAAAGCCGATTTTGTTCCTTTTTTCTGCTTACAAATAAACATTTAAAATTCCGCTTTTGTTTTTTGAAAAAATTATTAGGCTTCCTTTTAATATAAAAGAGTAGTCTCTTCCTCAATATCTTCCTTTGTTCTTTTTTTCTTTAGCTCGTAATATATGCAAAAATCGATACCCTTCAAGTGAATGAGAAGGCTTTGCCAAGATAAAAACTACTTACTGTATTTTGGAGGTAAACTATTGAATTAACTAAAATAGCTTATTGCATCTTCATCCATCTACCTGAGCACTTACTTCTGTTAGTTGTCTTAGAAGAGATCTAGATCATTAATATGACTTGACATAGTTCAAACCCGTCATTCATTTCAACTTGAATAACTGCAACTTAAGGAGAATTTGCATCATGAGCGTTTGCCAAACCAAATGTCTTCCTTACAAATCCCATATATCCTTTAGACTTTTTTTCTAATTCTATAATAATGCAAAACTCAATATCTTATAAAGAAAACCCAATAATGGATTTTGCTTTGTCTTCTCGGGTTTGCCATTCAAACATTTTGCCGCATTGTTGTTCTTGGTTCTTTTTCTCACTCACAATTCCCCAAAGGTTTCTTGTTCATTAATTGCATTTGTATTTTTCACCTCCATGTGTTAAAAATTTAATCCATTGAATTTATCTAATGAATTTCCATAATAGTTGGTCGGAACTCATCAAATGCACCCTTACAATCAACTTAAACACTGAAAGTAAAATTTTTCTGACATATTTCCAAAATGAAAAAAAAAATTTGCCCAACAACAGCAAACACAGGATCAATGTGAAGGTCGAAACAAAATATACAGCATTTTACAAAAAAAAATGCACATTATCTGAGTTACCATGCTAAAAGTTATGGTAATTTTAAGTTATAACCTCAACATCTTCTGGAACCCCTTTCCCAATTTTGCAAAAAAAAATTACGTCTATTTTTTCATCTGTCGGTCCAAAAAAGGAAAGAAACGCAATACCTCTATCACTGCAGCTCTGGATATTACAAGAAGTTGCGGTCCGCAGCCAAGTAGGATTTCCTGAGTGAGCATCATCACCCGCTGTTGGTAGAATAAACATGCAGGCCGCATATTTGATTCCGAATGAAACATGTAAGGAGGTCGCCAATTTGGATTCGAATGAAACAAATTCGTTCCAAATCTAAAAAACGCCTTACAAACTCCTACAAGGTTTTATCTTGCGGTCTAACCCACTCTGATAACCAAATCTTGTAAATATCCATGATTTAATCAAATAAAAAACATAACATTGCACAATAAAAGAGTAAAACCAAAGATATTGCTAATTCCTTCGGGACAAATTCCCAATGGACAGATCTACATATATTTAACTAATTACTTGTTGTAGCTACTAATGGATATTTTGGTAGCTATTTAAGGAGTCTTCATGGCTAATATCTTGAGGTCCTCTCAATATCCCAAATATCTCTCAAATTATGAGTTGTGCATTACAATTGTTTTGCATACACTCATATATTATTTTATAAATATTGAAAAACTATTACTACCAAATAACCCAAACCACTCCTAAGTGTTCACACTATGAACAATATTTCCTGTAACAATGCAGTTGGGGCACTTACCTGTTATCAAAGCAAATGTGCTTAGTTCGAATATTAGCTTAACTTTTGAATGAAACGTGCATGAATGGATAAACCTCTTCCATTTTAGTGGCAGCCAATTCTTTAGACCAATATAAATGGCAACTTTTTGGTTTTCACGAAATTTCCAACCACCCCATTTAGTTTGGTCCCCTTACACCTTTCAGAATAGATCCATAAGAATAGGCTTAGGGTATCCAAAGTAGAATTCCACCTATTCTGATACATTCTAGCGAGGGTGAGGCCTTACACAGCGATGTACCTGCCACAATCGTTTCGAATTTCATTGTTTTAAGGTTAGACATCCATTTATCATAAAAATAGAGCCACACTATCACTGACAATATGATTTCACCCATTGTAAGTTTTCAAGAAAAAACGGGCAGTATGAAAGCATAGCCAATCCAAAACCAATTGTACAAAATAGGTCCACTCTCTCTAGCCTAAGTCTAAGTGAACTATAACAAAGACACTACGTAATACCTAAGACAACATGTTAGAATTATAGAAGGACTAAGACACCTAAACGCAAACATCCTAGCCAAAATGATCTAAATGTCATGACGGAGATACAGGACAGCCAAATCTATCCCTTGACATTATATCATGTGGTTGCAGTGATCAATTAGATATGCTTGTCAAGTCCAAATTATTTGATGACCTTGTATCATTTGCTTTCAGTGGGTTCAACCGAAATGACCATCTGATGTGACTATCCAAAGCGGCAATGTCAAGTGTTCCAAGAGTCTTTCTCTTTTGGGCTGCAAGGATTGAAAAAACATAAACATTAGAGAGACTTGAAGGTTGGGCATGCCCAGTATCCCTTGTTGATTAACATCTGATGAAAACCCTATAATTTTAGGAAAATAAATCTTCCCTTCCCTTTGTGTGTTGCAACTAGACACACAAAAATTAGTGAAATCCAATGCCAATGCAAGTGTATCAGACCCTTATAGCGTTTCAATGACTATAATTTACGATGGTTGGCAACTCAAGTTACTCTAAGTCATTATACACATGTGCTCCAAAAGAGCCAATTGTTAACAAAGTGATGGTCAGAGATAATAAATCATTTAAGTTGACTTGCTAATGCTACACCCAGTAACAATAGGCTTGATGAAGTCCATTGTGTGCATGCTCATGCAGGATATCATGTATGGTCGTTCTCCATGAATTGTGGATTGCTAGACTCGTCAAACAAATTTGCAAATTCATGAGTAACAATAGGAGAATATTGATAAGCTCTCTTTATTGCTGACAAACAAGACCTGTCTTGATCATATCCCTGAGCCTTGAAAAGGCTTACATGTCACAAAAGACATGGTCGAAAGAAATTTACAAACCTTTGTTGTAGTTGCCCCCTCTTACTGAAGTCACATCTGGTTGACTTCGTAGAAGGTCACTTGCACAACCAATCTACAAAATTACCAACTCTTAGAATGCCTACCATGAATCACCATTCAACCATTTGGTGTCACCTTCTTCAGTACTCTCTTATCACAACCTTACATGTGACACTTAGCTAATGATCAAAAGTGCACTTTTAATCGTAATTAGGGGTCGCATGCTCACAATGTGGCCTACTATATGTACCCAACCAACCGATGTGATGTTTTTAATTGCACTTCTCTCAATTCATCGAGCTGACTTGTGGTTTTCCAAGGGAAATCCTCATTTTTTTATTGGAAAGACATACAAGAACCAATGATGTATGACGAAAGAGATTTGAAGCAATAATGTAACGTGTGCGTGCATGTTGTCGTGTGATGCGCGTTAGTGCACTGGTGTCAGTGTGCTCGAATGGATCCAGACCAAATGTGCATCTTTTATATGGTTGTAGAGGTAGTTGAGGGAGGCATGGGTGCATGTGCATAGATCAAAGCGACAATATGCGGGCATGATGGTGTGAGTGATAAGGTGTTTGTTTAATTAATGTGTCAAGGGTGTGCGTGTATAACACTTACATGCGCACTAACAAAATTAGGTGCATGCGACCCTTTCTATGAATTTCAAGTCTGTGTAATTTCACATTCATTTCTATGCACTAATGTCTATGGGTGATTTTGTGTATAAAGCATATTGTTAGCATTTGCCCTTTTTTACTGTGGGCATGTGAGTGTGTGTCACCACTAAGTGTGTGTAAGGTGTATGTTTGCGGATTAATGTATACAGCGTTGTGAAATGTGCCCATTTTCATGCATACTGAAATGTGTGTCTGTGTCAATACGTTAGTGTGACCAAATGTGTGCGCCTGTGAAACGCTTGTGTGAGGTTGCGTGTGTGTGTGGGTGTGTAAAAGCTGTATTGCAACTGTGATATACATTCAAAATGCGTGATGTGCGGGGTGTGTGCGGACATGCAAGCAAAGAAGTGTAAATGAGGGAAGACTGAAATGGCAATGAAAGTGAAATAAATGTGAAGGGAATCTTACTATGGCAAGGTAGTTAATACAGATGGGTCAAGGCTCCTAGTTAACACAAAGCCTAATATTGCATAGAGAACCATCTAGGATTTTCTACAATTAACAACTAACTGCAAAATAAAATAATTGTTTGAATAAGCTAAACTCTCCAATAAATGGTTAAGGGAAGACACATGACTAAGTACGAATATTCAGAGCAAAATTTCTGTGAGTGAAGAACAACAAATTGTTCATAATTGCATGACTTATATAAGATCAA
Source organism: Taxus chinensis (assembly GCA_019776745.2). Classification (NCBI taxonomy): domain Eukaryota; kingdom Viridiplantae; phylum Streptophyta; class Pinopsida; order Cupressales; family Taxaceae; genus Taxus; species Taxus chinensis. The sequence goes on along the minus strand of JAHRHJ020002446.1, from coordinate 3,330 downwards.
AGATAGTAAATTCACATGCAAGATTTCAAACTTCTTTGACCTGTGTAATTGCATCATAAGAACGTTTAAATCGATTCAAGAGATACCCGAATGGACTTGCATTTCATTGGTTTATTCACTCTTATCGAGATTGGTTTTGCCAAATCTATAATAATTAATTATTGAGTACCTTTTTAAGGAATAAATGAGTCTAAGTGATAAGCAATATATATGCTTGACTTAAATCATACATGGACTTGGACTCACTAAGTCTGTTAATGAAGGTCCTTCCATTTTTAATTATTGACAATGGAGAATATTTGACATTTTTTTGTGGTAATGACATTAGATACTTTGACAACCTTTTGAAATGACAAAAATTACATGGATTAAACCACACTTCATTTTTTATTTGAATTGCCAACAATCTTTAGACCATGGGAATGTTTTTACTTCGAAACAAGGCACATAATTACCTTTGGTCCTGACAACCACCCTACAATTGGAGCAATGTACATGTCATAGAGATTTAAAAACATTGTTGGGAGAACCATCTCCACCTATTCGACATAAAGATTCTAATATAAAATTGAGGCCACTCAAGCGATGTGCACCAAATTGTTTTGAATTTGAAAGTGGTTATAATGTTTACATTATAGGTACTAGTGCACGAAGTTGGTGGATAATTGAAATAGCACTTGTTGACATAAAAACCCGAAATAAAGGTACTGCGATCGCTGTTTTAAAACCGCGAGCGCGGTCCTAAAACCGCGATCGCGGTTATTGAATTCTAGGTTCGGTAATTACCGAACCTAGTTCCGCGATCGCTTTTTATAACCGCGAGCGCGGTAATTACCTAACCTAAAATCCTATCACAGAATCTGAGATCAAAAATTAGCAATCCCATGAATCCTTATTTTTCCCATTTTTCCGTTCAAACCATGATTTTTCCTAGACATTTTCCCATGCGATCTTTGTGAATACCCCCTCAAATTGCTCACGGACTTCTGGATAGCGATAGATTCAACCAACCGCCAAGACGAGGAGGTAAGGAGCCCACAGATTTTAATCATTTTTTTGCATTTTAGGTTTTTTTTGCATTTTTCATGGTTTTTGAAATGTTTGTATTATGTATGACCAATTTCTCTGTTTTACAACTTGCAGTTGGTCCAGGAAAGCTCAAAATACATGCCACACCGTTCGAAAACATTCCTCACCAACGCCACCGCGCAGGTCGGGCTCATTTCCTCAAAACCTCTCCGAACATTCCTCCCCAACATTAGATCTACCTCCTGTAGGCTCCTTCGTCCCCCCTGAACCATAGGAACAGCAAGAATAATACCCTCCATTTGGAAGAATCCGAAAAATAAATGAATTGTCATTGAGAACCTAATTCAGACTATAAGTGACACAATCATGCTACAAATCCAGCTCGCATGACTTTAGCCAATACATTGCCAACAGTTATCGGGAATTTGGTCCGCAAGCACCAACCTAAGCATACATAGATGGTGAATACCTTTAGAGGTGACTGTTCGTGGGTTCTGCTATATAAACTAATCCCAGTTGCAATCAGTCTAAAATACACAAAGAGGGAAAAAATTCATTCTGTGCATGTACATTTACACTGACGCCTATCATCCAATGTGCCCCGCATCTTATCACCTCCACTTAGCTAGACTTGCTAGACGGTTTCCCATCCACTTGGTGCCCATGATGACACACCCACATCAAAAACTATTATGTGGTCCATAGATCGACCCTGATGTGGTATGGATTTTGATTATCCACCATCGCAACACATAAGGTTTCCTCTTGATGATTTTTTGGAAGAAATTATAATTGGGGGCGCCGCGCTTCGTGCTCAAACTGAGGTTTCTCGAATTCATGTTTGTGCTCTTTCTGACTTTTTTGTCGAGGAGGGGCGCTCTGCATAGGTCAGTATACCTAGGTGCAACACGAATATGCTCAACCTAAGATCCCCCCATCGCCCCAAACCCCCACTTACACTTCAATTATCCCTCCTACAGTTACGGGGTTATGGACGATTGTATACATTTGCCTAGCATTGAGGGAGTACACTACCCAGCTCTGACCCAACATAGTGACCCCAGCAGATTTGCGCATCTTGTGCTGATGTTGGTGGAAGGCGTCAGTTCTAGCGCACCACACCACTGTGGATCATACATGGTGCCATAGTGCCTACTGCGTACGAGAAATAATTTGCTGGTTCACAGATTTCTTTTCTATAGCTGATGTTGGGAATTTTTCTCACTTGGAACGGTTCGCTACTGATATTTGGTCTTTCAAAGGAATTTCAATCAATATAATAATATATATATCAATCGTATTAATTCACCTGTTTGAGATTTTAACTATCTACTCTTAATATTTTGATTTACGTCATGTATATACATGTAAAAACCTAGTTTTTTTATTTTGATTTGTAAAGCAGAGCCCCCGGTGAAGGAAACTTCGCGTTAACATGCTAACTACTGTTGTTGGTCGTGTTTCAACATAAAGTTTCAAGTTTACAACTTACATTTTTAATTTCATTTTGATTGCACTAAATTAATTTATAGCCTTTCCACGTGTATTGTTTGTACAATTAATATGTTTCTCTTTTATACAATAGGAGCATGGCGGTCATCATCTGCTCTGGAACTGAGGCTACTGCAGCGCCCACATGATTTTTACGCAGTCTAGTAAGCTCTTTACACTTTGTTTTCTAATATTGGAGTTCACAGGATTACATGCTTTGGAGACCTCTATTATGTGTGGCACAGTCCCCCCCCCCCCCCACATTAGATTTTAATATTGATTTGTACATGTTTTTTGTATACCTTATGACTGCTAAGATACTCCTCCATCTGCAGACTATGGAGGTTGCTGTAGATCCTTCCATAGCAATCTGCATATCTACTAACTGAGGTCCTTTTTTCAAATTTGTTAAATTTTAGAGGTTCATTAATTTCTTTTATCTTCAATCTCATATCAAATGTTGTATGTATGTGAATATTAATTAAAAATAATTTATTTGTATGGTAGTTTACCCCCGTGAGGTCTCTTAGCTTGTCCCTACGATACTCAACAACCAATTGATAGGGATCAATGACTTGCGGTAAGATTTCACATGCATTTTAACAAAATTGTAGTCAATTTCTCAATTTTTGAATTATTTTTGGGTGTTAAAAACTGTTGTTTATGAATGTCATGTTGTTGCAGGCATGCTTAGAGACCCTAGGACCACACGATGAAATCTGTAGTGGGCATCTCTCTCTCCACTACATCCCCAGGTCAGGACGTGGCTATACCTGTCTAGTAGGTGCAAAGAGAGGTAAGATGTTTCAT
>JAHRHJ020002445.1:0-12058 GCA_019776745.2 Taxus chinensis | reverse complement strand
CCTCATACCAAGGATTTTTTTGGCTGCCCCCAAATCCTTCATAGCATTTTATTTCCTGCATGTTTTTACTTGCAACCAGCATGTCATCGACATACAAACATAGGATAATATAACTTCCATCCTCAAATTTCTTTATATACACACAATGGTCAGAATGACATCTAATATAACCTTACTCCATCATGAAGCTATCAAATTTCTTATACCATTGACGTGGAGCTTGTTTCAAGCCATACAAGCTCTTCTTCAGTTTGCACACCATCTCCTCTTTACCTTTGACCTCATAGCCTTCTGGTTGTTGCATATATAGTTCCTCCTCCAAATCACCATGGAGAAATGCAGTCTTTACATCAAGTTGTTCTAAGTGCAAGTCTTCTGCTGCAACTATTCCAAGAATAGTTCTAATAGAAGTCATTTTTACTAGAGGAGAAAAAATCTCATCAAAATCTATACCTTTTTTCTGTGCAAACCCCTTGACCACCAACCGGGCCTTGTATCTTTTCTTTCCTCCTTCTTCCTCTTTGACTCTGTAACACCCACTTGTTCTGTAATGCTCTTTTTCCTTCAGGTAGCTTCACCAAATCCCATGTCTGGTTCTCCATGAGAGCCTGATGCTCCTCATCCATGGCTTACTCCCACTTCTTCTGGCATCTACCTGCATTGCTTCATCAAAGCTCTCTGGCTCTCCACTATCAGTGAGTAATAAATAATAAAGAGAAGGAGAAAAAAGTTCAGGTTCTCTTCTTACCCTAGAAGACCTCCTCAATATAGGAGTTTGGGGTTCCTATTGAGGAGGTTCCTGAACTGATTCATGTGTCACTTTCCCATCTAGAAGATCCTCTACCACTGCATATTCTTTCTTGGATTCTTCCGTATTTTCTTGCAACTGTTGCTTATACATGACTTTCTCATTAAAGACCACATCCCTAGATTGAATGATTTTCTTATCCTTAATACTCCAGCATTTATATCCAAAGTCATCACCACCATAACCAATGAAAGTACATTTTTCTGATTTAGCCTCTAGCTTGGTCCTATCATCCTTGTCTATATGAACAAACACCTCACATCCAAAGACTCTAAGAAATGAATAATCAACTTTCTTACCATACCAAGCCTCCTCAGGTATGCCTCCATCCAAGGCACTTGAGGGTCCTCTGTTTATCAAGTACACAGTTGTGCTCACCGCTTCTACCCAAAAAGAAAGAGGCAGTCCTGCATGTAACCTCATGCTCCTAGCACGTTCCATTATTGTTCTGTTCATCCTTTCTGACACCCCATTCTGTTGCGGAGTTCCTGGAACCATCTTTTTCCTACATATTCCATTCTTAGAACAGTAATCATTAAATTCATTGTTGCAATACTCCCCTCCATTATCTGACCTGAGACATTTTAGCTTAAGACCTGTTTCATTCTCTACCAAGGCTTTCCATTTAACAAAAGTGTCAAATACATCAGATTTGTTTCTAATACAATAAACCCAAACTTTCCTTGTTGCATCATCAATAAAAGTAACATAATAACTTGAACCCCCAAGAGATGAAACCTAAGCTGGCCCCCACACATCATAATGCACCAACTCTAACTTACTCTCTTTCTTTGTAGGTCCAACCTTGAGAAACCTTACTCACTTTTGTTTCCCATATATGCAGTTCTCACAGAACTCCAAACCTGTTTCTGTATATCCAGGAAAATTCTTCTTTATGATTTCCATGCCCTTATGGATCATATGACCGAGCCTATAGTGCCATAATGTTGTATCTACATCTGAAGCCACAAGATTACAATCATTAGTACTATCAGTGGTTAAATACAAGGTTCCAACCTTCTTACCTCTTGCCACCACAAGAGCACCCTTGGTAACCTTCCAAGAGTCTGTTGTAAATATCACAGTACAACCATCACTTCCCAACTACCCTGCCGATATCAAATTTCATCTTAATGTAGGCACATGTCTGACATCCTTCAATAGCCAAGTATTCCCATTCTGCATCTTAACCTAAATAAACCTTTTCCAACTATGTTGCAAGGCTCATCATCACCAAGAAAAACATGCCCAAAATCTCCTTGAACATAATCAACAAAATAATGCCTATGTGGAGTAGCATGAAAAGAAGCCCCCGAATCTAAAACCCAAGATTCAGTAATATTGTGCAAAGAAAGAATCAAAGCATCCTGACATACATTACCCATTGCCACATTTGCCTCCTTGTTTTCTTCCTTATTGTTTCTTCTTATCCTGAAGCTCCCAACAATCCTTCTTTGTATGCCTAGACTTTCCACAGTGCCAACATACAATCTTGTTTTTGGATTTTGACCTTGCCCAATCTTTTGATTTTCCATGGCTTCCTCTATTATTTTGTCTCCCTCTAGTTTCCAATGTCAAAGCATTCCCTGAAGTAGAAGATTCCCCAGAGATTTTTCTTCACATTTCCTCACTTAGAATCACCCCTACAACATCCTCAAACTTCAACTTCGAGTTAGCTGGAACCGAGTTACTTACCACCATTACCAGGCTATTCCAACTCTCAGGTAAAGAGCACAAAATTAATAAATCCCTAACTTCTTCATCAAATTCTATTGTAACCGAAGCTAGCATATTCACAACCATATTAAAATCATTTAAATGATCTGCTACTGAACTATTCTCAGACATCTTCATATTAAACAACTTTTTCATTAAAAATATCTTATTAGAGGCAGAGGGTTTTTCATACAACTTCCCTAATGCATCCATTAGATCTTTTGTATTTTTTTCCTTTGAAACATTAAATAATACCGAAGATGCAAGACATAGCCAGATTTTCCCAAGTGCCTTCCTATCCAGAAAATCCCATTCCGTATCTGTCATACTTGAGGGTTTGTTCACCTTCTTAGACAACTGAATATAAAGATCCTTCTGATAAAGGTAATCTTCCATCTGCATCTTCCAAAGACTGAAATTCTTACCCGTTGAATTTATCAACCCTAGATCTTCCTTCATCTGCCATAGCTCCCACTCAAGCTAAAAAAAAATTCCTGCGATTCAACACTTCAGCAAACCAAACCAGGCTCTGATACCAATTGTTAGGAAATAAGGGATAAAATATGCGGAATAATCCCTCACAGAATCGCAACAGTAGAAACTAATATGCAAAAAATATTACAGATCTCAAATAAAAGTGCAGAATAAAATAACACAACACAAAGAGACAGTATTTAACGTGGTTCACCCAATTTGGGCTACGTCCACCAAGAATCACTTGCTCAGATTTTATTACAAGCCACCGCTCTCTCAATACAATACCCAGATCCGTTTGGAGCTATGCTCAACAAACTCTACAGAATTCACACCTGAATTCAAAACACATCTGCAATGTTATTTTCTTGTACATCTATCATATGCATAAGACCATATAAATAGACAACTGCTTAAGCATTTTTACAAAACCATGGGTATCAAAACCATGGGCCAAAACCATCCCATAAACCTATGGGTCAAAAAACCTGCCCATATGAGAAAAGCACATTTCCTAGATATGTCGGGTGCATTTTTTGAGGCCAAAAAAATCAAGGGTTGCACCTCCAAACAACTATGGAAAGTGTACAGTACTCTTAGGGGCTGTCAACACTTTCACACATGAAAACAGGCTCCACAACCTAACATTGTGATTAGGTGGTTTTAGGCTATGGTTTATGACATGGAAGGCATTTTGAACAACATGGTTGTGTACAGTTTTAGTGTAATAGTTTCAAACTTTCAGCACATAACCCAGTGGAATGTAACAATGAATGACAGTCTGTACTTGGGTTGAAGCCTCTATCCAAGTGGTTTAAGATGTCTCTCAACTTTTTTTGTCCAAGTAATGCATCCAAGCATGAAAATGGTATTGTTGTGGTCAATGATTCCTGACATGGATTGAGTATCAAATCCCTTATCAAATTTGTCTAGAGAAATGAGGGAAACTTAAATCTTCAGAATGATTGGTAAGTTTCAACCTTGAAATCTCAATTCATCCATTAAAAAGTTTTGGATCAACTGAGGTCCGATGGAGAATGGTCAGATCTAAGACTCAGTAACAAATTTCATTTTAGTCTGTAGGTGCAACTCCTCAAGTTCATTGTTGTCCACAAATGGGTTTTTGCCAGGTGGAATACTTAGTGATTGGATTTGGAAAGATCATGGTAGCTTGAGTAGGGGAGGTTTTTGTAAATGACTGCTCACTTTGAGGGTCCAAGGAGATGTAAAATTGCTAATTATCCATGCTCAAATCAATATTCAGGTGAAGGAATGATCTATGAAGGGGGTTCATATATTGGTGGAGGAGTAAGGCTTCAGGTTCTTGTGCAGGTGGTGAGCTCAAGCTACCAATTCATCATGGAAAATCTAACATAGGCAATTGTGAAGCAACTGGTATGTCTCAAAAATAGTGTGGACCTTGAAATCATTGTACATGTACCAAGTGGTTGGAAGAGGGGATCATGATTAGGGATGCACTGGAAAAGATATTGCCCAGCAAGATTTTTCATAACTAGCGGGTGATTAGGACACCATTAACTTTCTATTATTCAATCAAACAAACTTCTTGAAGGTGACTGTAATGTAATTACAGGCTATGGCCTTTAACCTCTTTGTATATTATTCATGTATTTTTATTCCTTTATCATTATCAAATAAAGCATAAAAATAGGATGCCCAACAGTAGAACAACCTTAATAAGATTTTTTAAAGGGTGAAAATTTTGATTTTGGCTATATGATTGTATACTTTGATTGTTCTCAGTGAATGTGAAACTTTTGGGAGTTATAGGTTTGGAAGCAATTTTTGGCCAAATTTTCCAGTAATATCTGAATAGGGTGAAAGCCTTGAGTCAACTTAGCATGTTATCCAATGGGCTTTAGATTTTCTAGTTTGTGACATGTTTCCTTATTTGAAATATGTGAATCTTGTTACCCTGATTTTCTTCTCTTCACCTCTTGCAAATTCAACATCCAATTTGATACATAATGGTAATGTCATGTTAACTTATCAATGATGTTGTGAATTTTCCCATCAGTTGGTGAAGTGTCTATGACCTTAAACCCATTTACAAAAAATTGTTGGTTCATGCATTTGAGAACTAATTCCCAAATCAATTTGCATTGGGTTACTCAGTCAAAGCCCTTATAAGTTTTGTGTATAGACTCCGTCGTACTGTTAGTTGGATTTACAGATCATCTTTTACCCTTAACAATGTTGAAAATGCATTTAGGATACATCAACTTGAGGAACCATTTGAATGTTTGGGTAGCCCCACTCACCAGTCCAAAATAGGTATACTATTATAGACCTTCAAGTTTTCCATTGTAGTGTCACATAAAGATTAGGGAACAACCATTTTGAAGCTTTAAAACCTGGCAACCATCTTATTTACAAAGCATGCTTGAAAAGGTTGATAACAATGCACCCATTTCCCAATGTAATAATTAAAAGGAATAGACTTTTTCAATTCAAATAATTCCAAAGAATGGTCATTGTAGACTGGGCCTTGAGATGAAATCAGATGTTCAATGTTTTTTGAGAATACAGTAACATCATTAAATTGATGGTGCATTTATTTGGTAAGAGGACCAAAAATCCATGTCTTCATTGCCATAGGAGAGTTAGTAACTGAACATATGATTCCATTGTTATGAATGCCAAAAGGAAGGTTCTTTTGTAAGCATAGGGGATCTGACATAGGGCAGGTATATCCAGATGAATGGTTAAATAGACGAGATAGCTTTCACTCAGGGTTGTTGAAGTATGAGTTTGTAGGATTTGGGATGGTCACAGTAACTCATTAAATTAGAGGTAGAGACTATCACTTATTAGAGGAAAATATTATGGAAATTTGATCCATTTTCACCACACCATGGGTAATTGTGTAAAAGCTGTTGTTGACAATTTTTGCACTTGTGCAAAAATGGGCAACTCAAAACTTTGTTACGATGGATAACATTGGTGAAGTATACCTAAGCTAGGGGAGATTTATCGGATTATGTTGTTACTACTGATTTATTTAAAAGATTACATGAAATTTGCAGCTATGTGTGCTGTTACAAAATGTAACAGATCACATAGTCTACAATTTTATGACCATCCTCAGCAAAAGAACACAAGCCCCGAAGGACAGTTGTGTCATCTTGATGAGGACATCCAATTGCAGAGTAGGTGAAGTGTAAAGTTTTGGAACAACAAACATAAGTGCAGATTACACAAAATCAGAGTTCATTACTGAATGTTACAAGTTCTATTCAATGTTCTTTCCTTTATGATTAAGACATTCAATTATGTTACTGAGTTGTTTAGTTCATTATACAATCCATACAGAAAGCAGAAATGCAGAAAGAAATACACAACTCATTTTCAGAATTCAATGTTTTATTCACAAGGAGAGTCAAATGTTTCCCACACAAGCCGTGGGATGTAACTAAAAAGTAAAGTACAACTACTGAAAAGAAAGGTACACATGCATGAAAGAGAAAGCAAAGGAGTATGAGTGAACCCATCATTGCCTTGGGGTTTCTTTCTTCATTTGAAGCATCTTCATCTCCATCTTTTGTTTCTCCTTCATCTCCATTGTAGTAGCCATTGTACTTGAAAATAATAAAAGGTTAACTGTCAGTTACGAGCTCAAGGATCATTTCATATTCCTACACTATCCTACTTCATGCATATGAATCTTCTCCTAATAGGAGATGTATTCTACTTGAAGATCAAACCACACACACTTTATTCACTCATAAAGAAGAAAGAGAAAAGAAAAGAAAACATGGACACAAGAGAGGCCAAAAGCCTAAATATTTTATAACTATTTTCTTAAGTGTGCAGGTACAGGTTGCAGCCAAAGAAGAAAATAAACAAGTCATAAGTACATACAGAAAAGAGAGAAGAGTGTAGCTCAAAGTTTAGCAACTATCCATCAAATAGAAGAAGTTACAATAAAAAAAGAGAATGGAAGATATAAATGCATTTTTTAGTTTACAGCAGAAGAGGAAGAATCAGTTTCCAAGAAGCTGAAGCTAGATAGCAAAAGGGAAAACAACTGAAACAGGATGAGAGAGAGAAGATTCTGGGAAAATTTTGACAGGATTCGCCATGAAAAATTGACATTTACAACTTTTCTTCATGTTGTTTTCAATTACTACATGCTTTAAAAGAAAATGCAAATCAAATAAGTGATACATGAAGCAGAAAAACATTACATGATCAAGATAAACAGCTAACATGTTTTCAGTTTCCAATTGCTATATCAGTTAAGCAAGAAAAGTGTTACTTTCTGTATTCTAGATCAGAACATATAACTACTATTTCTGAAAATGCATTAAAGAAAAGATTCTGAAAAAAAATTGCCAGGGCTTCACCTTATAAAATCAGCATTTCAGATTTTTTCAGCATACATATTAGAGCTGTAATGAAAGGAAATAGTTGGTATATAATGCAGAAAAGAAATGGACTGTATTTTCATTCATCAGATTGAAGTACTTGGAGCATTCTTTATAGCTTAAACAGCTGAAGAGATTTTGAAATTCCAAGATAATCTTACAAATTTCAAGCTATTCTAAGTTGCAGTTTTCAAAATGAAGCAAATATGAGAGCACAAAAATACTACAATGTCAAAATGAAGTACATTCATTCAAGCAAGGTAGTACTCATCTACAACATGAGTTAAGCCATTACAAGGTGAACAAAGGAGCTATCTCATGATGCCATTAAAAGTGGATAGTAGAACCATGAATAAAGAAATGACATCTTCAATATCAAATGACAATGATTCATCAAAAAGGATCAAGTATATTCAATTGCAAGGTTTCAAAGTACTATGGATAAGTAAGTAGAGTTTTAGAAACTTGTATTGATGATTTTGCAAATGTGTTATAAAAGTTACTGCTCTACTTGAAAGAAAATTCCAATGAACCAACACAGCTGGAACATAGAAGAGAGTGTCAACCAGATCAACAAATCAAAGAAGGATGGAAAGAGTGTATAATGATTCAAAATCAGACATGAAGTACAGATCTTGGCCATTAATTAGGAAAACCCATCAACTGGGTATCAAGAAGTCTAGAGAAATAACAATAACTCACCGATTGAATTGAAAATTTTCAAACCCTCAAAAGTTGTAAATCAGACAACGAGTCACAAAATGAGTTTCAAGCTTGAAATCTCCAAAGGTCACATGAAATGCAAGGAAGAGAGAAAAAGAATCAAAGTACCAGCTGGAAAAAGCTCAAAATAATACTCAGAGCACAACTCAAATGGGTAGCTTTGGTCAAGCCATAGAGAAAACATAACTATTACTTCCATATACTCTCAGCAAATGTAGATGAAATAATAGTTGAAACAGATACAGAGAAGGAGTGGAGATGAGTATTCAGAATGAAGAAACTACTTTTCACCATAGGAAAATGAAGTGAATACAAAGTCTCTACAGAAATAAATATCAGAGAAGAGTGCAGAGCCAGGTCAACAAGTCAATAATCGAATTACTCATGAATGAATATTAGTAGATCAGTTTTGAATCAAAATGTCAGAAATAAACTGTGTAACTTGCTACACCCATAACTCAAAATATACAGATCTATAATTCACGATGCAAAATAGCTCAAAGTTTACACTCACCAGTTAACACGGAACTATCGAGTCCTCAAAAACCATCAAATTCAAAACAGGAAAGATGAGGACCTAGAATGTTTTCAACTCGAAACCCCAAAGAACCAGGAAGGCACGAGATATGCAAAGAATGAGAAAAATATCAGTATTTTGAAATCAAGATTATAAAATGATGTAGTTAAAAAGCTCAGAGAATGGAAAACTTACCATTCCCTCATCAAAATAGTGATGCTCATCACACAGGGACCAAGTAATGAAGCTTCAACTTCTCAATGTTTGAAAACAAGAAGAACAAAGAGATTCTTTTCCATAGAGAAGCCAAGCTCAAAAAGGAGAAAACCGAGTCTCAGAATGACCACAGGGAGCTCAGAAGGCCGAAAGAATAAAAAAATAAGCCTACAAAGCTCAGCAATGACGGCCAAGAGAGAAGGTATAACTTTGAGCTTCTGAGGATCAAAGCATATGGTGGTCTTTAGAAAGAAATAACACAGAAAAGCCAAGCTCCAAGACACTTCAACAATGGTGGTAGCATCCAAAATCACCTCTCTTGGAGAGCTCAAACAGAGAAGAACAAGAAAGCAAATGCAACAGAGCTCAAAAGGCCGAAAGAAGCAGAAAAGGCCGAGCTTCAGAAAGAACAAATGGCATCCAAGAAAAAATTTCCAGGGCTTCGCCGCTCTCTGCGAGCAAGCCAAAAAATGATCAAAATGAAAGGGTTCGAGCATTTTAACTCATTCACCTCAGCTGAGTTCAACCTAACTCAACCAGAGTTAGTAATCAACGATCATTATTCAACAAGTACAAAGATCAAATGGCCAAGGATCATGACCAAAACTCAAAACAAATTACCACAGTTACTTCGTCACCAACCACATTAATTACAGAGTTACAAACCCTAACCATAGGTTAGAGATCAATGACATTAGGCCAATCAAATAGTTAAAGATCAACGGTGCAGGTTCCATTCCAAACATCAAAGCAAACTCGGCCTAGGTCAAATTGCCACCGAAAAAGCATATGAGGGGTGAGTCACCATGGGGAAGGGGCCAGCCCACGTCACCAAACAAATAATCATTGCCATGACTTTCAAAGTCTAAAACTATAGTCCATCCAAAACAAACAAAGCCGACCAAATTATGCCACAATGATCACCGAAAAGGTGAGATATCAAACTATATACCATTTAAACGTGCAAAGCCGACTATGTAATATGGTCATGGTAAATAATCAAAGGTGGCCGAGTATGGTGGTAACTATTACAAAGTTCCCCATGTGTATCTAAAACCATGGCAAATTTGCTAAAAGTCCACAAAGGTGGCCAAACTTGGTAAAGTAAAGGTGGTCCCCACTTCAAGGAGTTAGAATTGATTTGCAGAATGTCAACCTTGTGACCTTTTGAAGCCAAAAGATGTCAACATCAGAATATGTACACATGGTAGGTGGTCCCCTACATTGGATGTTCATTTGCAAATATTACAAATATTTGAATTATTTACTCACAGGCAGGGAATTAATTTTGTTGCATGCTTCACAAGAAGACAGAACAGAGAAGAAGACAAGAGTTGCATGCCATGAAGAGAGACTTGCCTAGCAAGCAATTTTATTTTTAGCAAAATTATTCATCCAGCTTTATTAAAAATAGAACAGTCAACTTCAGTTGACTGAGATGTAATCAAAGGCTATTAATGCCTCTTGTACTAGTTTGTATTATTTTATCCCTTTATTTATTATTAAATAAAGGATAAAATTAGGATGCATGGGCGAGTACAGCCTTAGTCTATTTTTAGGAAGGGTGGGAAAATTTATTTTGCTATATATTGTGTGCCTTTGCAAAGCACAAGGGGATTCTTCTGGAGGACTTTTGGATATATGAGTACTGAAGCAAATTTTTCCAGTTTTTCCCTCTGAGTGTGAAGTATTTTCTACCTTTCCAATTATTTTGCAGTCTTGTGTATGTTTTCTATTAGTCTTGTGAATGCAAACTCCCTGATCAATCACCTTACCCCACTGCAAATTCAGTCTCTTCTTTTTAATTTTAATGTGTATGTTAACTTATTAGTACTGTTGTGATTCTCCCTCAGTACAATCAAGTGTTTTTCCCTTAGATATTCTACAGAAAAACTATTGGTTCGTGCATCAAGAATCCTTCCCAAATCAGTTGTGCATATACTCAGTCAAAGCCCTCATATAAATTTGGTGTATCACCTTAGTTTTTATTTATTTATTATTTATTTAACAGTCATCTTTTACTCTCAAACTCCCAGACATCAGTTTAGGATACACCAATAAGGAACTGGCCTTTTATACTGGAGACTCACCTCAAAATAGGTATACCCACAAACCTAAGGTGTTTCATTATATCTACGAAAGAGAGAGATCAATTTTTGCAAGCTTATAGAAAACTTGCAGCCATCTCTCTACAGGGTGCACTTTCGAGAGATTTTTCAGACTAGAGAACATACATTTCCAAAAAATAATTTTTTTCCTTGATCAACTGAGATTTCCTCATAGTTATCAGCATGTGTTGACATCTTAGTTTTGTCTTTCCTTAACTGATCATCAGTGATGAAGATGACTTCCAATGTGAACAAGCCTCGAGGTAGTTTATCCGTCTTTAATTGAACAATTTTGTCGCCATATAAGTGTTGTAATTTATGTTGATTTACTGCAGAAAATTCAGCTTCTCGCTGTAAAAACTTACAAATATGTTCATCATTTTCAAAAACCTACCAATTAAAATCATTATGAGGTATAGAAGGCCTGACAATCAGATTTATGTGAGGCTGAATCTTGTTGTTTTTAATTTGTTCTAGCATTTCAAAACTGGCACCAATTCCTGCAAGTCTATCTACATGCTTATTTTCTATTCTAGGAATGGAATGGATATTACTAGCGTAGAAATCTTCCATCAAGTTTGAAACTCTATGTCTATAAGACTTCATTAATGGGTTCTTACAAACATTGAAATTCCTTACTTGATTGATAACCAACTCAGAATCACCAAAAATCTATAACATGCTAATACCTCTCTTTCTGGCCCAAAGTAAGCCATGAATTAACACTTTGTATTCAGCTACATTACAAGTACATGAAAATTAGAGACTCGAAGCTGAGAAATATCTTTCATTCATGGGGGAAGTGAGCATCAAACCTACTCCTTGTCCTTAGCTCCATCAAAATGAAGCTTCTGAATTCCTTCTGCTACATTTTTTGTTTTAGACAGCAAGGGAATTGGTGTATTTTCCTCATGCAGGAAATACACACCAAACAAATGTTCTTCAACTTCTTTGAAAGGATCATGAGCATGTTCTTCATGTGTATTTTCATCCATAAATAGATTATAAACACCATCTAGTGCTGAAATATGAGCTTTGTTATCGAAATCAGACTAATCTAAGGCTGCATAACAAGCTAATGCATTATAAGCGTGAGGTTCAATGTGAA
>JAHRHJ020002444.1:0-12060 GCA_019776745.2 Taxus chinensis | reverse complement strand
TCATTACTAAAATTTTGAATTAATAAAGAAGTGATGTCTTGTGTTGGATGAGCTATGTAGGAAACTCCAAATGTAAGCGAATTATGTTAACTCCTTTGTACTATAAAAGGCGGATTTTCTAAGCATCAACATGTTGTCTCTTTATTTATTTATGGAAGGTTACCCTAGACTAAAGGTGAATAGTTTAGATATTCCTAATTATATCCGACATTAGACATGAAAAAATCAGTTATAGGGTGCATTATAATGAGCCTTTCTTCCATTCTGGATGTGAAATTGTGTAGATGAATGTCTTTTCTGATAGGTTTTTGAGGTTGCACATTTGAGTGCAAGGAGAGTCTGGGAGCATTGCTTATGAGACGCAATTGATATTTTCAGACCGTGTAGCTGTTTTAGAGTTCCTATAAAGATGAGATATCCAGGACTTGGGTAAAAACACATACATATATAAAAAGAGTGTATATTCACACATTTTTTATAATCACCCCACTAAAGTAGACGTAGTTGGTGAATATTATTGCCATTTTTGGACTAGTACGTGTATATTTTGAATTGTTGTGGTTATATGAGGCGATGTGGAGATTACAATATTTTCTATTAGTAGGTTGTGTTAGCTTATTGGTAACAAGAGTGCGTAATACAACACTTCATTCAGTTAAGGTTCGGGGTTAGAGATCCAATACCTACCACTACACCATCTTTCCTAAATAGCCAAATGCTCAATATCTTAGGTGCCTAAGGATGCAAATAAAATTCTAATGTTTAATACATTGTGTTTCATTGTCTTTTTTAAGATAAGTATATATACCACTCGCCTTTTAAGTTGTTCTACTGTAATAGTGCTCTCTTATCTTCCGAAAAGGGGAGAGGTTAGCGTTGAGGTTAGCTTAAGCTCTATCAAATATAAGTAGGGGGGGGGGGTTCCCCGAAAAGGAGAGGTCCTAAAGTGCTCCCTCCTGTCCCTTTCTCTTTCTATTATGGTTTGGGACTAGATACGCAGGATTACTTATTATGGTTTGAGGACCAGATCTTGAGTAACCAGATCGAGGAATTATACCTTCTCTATGGTTCAGGACTAGACTAGATGACCACATATATAGCCACAGTCGTACCCTGAACTATCCAATCTATCTATCCGGTGGTTGATCCATCGGATAAACCATACCGAGGTCTGAGGACGGGAAAAAAAAATGAGCGATAGGTATGACCACTCCCACATCATATAAGTTGATCCTCTACTCTACACATCTTAGAGTGAGCTATAAAGGGGGGGCATCTATCTATACTAGCAAACTATGTTAGAAAGGTAAGAAAGTGAAGCAACCCAATTCTCATATATGATATAAGCGAGAGTATATTTGTTGCTTAAATGTATCAGATCACACTCTATAATATAGAACTCATTCATTCCAGATGGATGGTTGGGCATTGAAGCGCCCTCCCCATAATAGATGGAGGGGGGGGGGGGGCGTGGGGGTCGAATGCCATATTTATAATATGTATATATATTTCTTTTACTGACATGAAATTTATTAAAATTGTAGTTGTGTGTTTAAACCTTTTCCACTTATTTATGAGATGAAAAATTTATGAATTTTTCCAATCCACTGATCTGTGTTTATATGATATTTTCAAACCTTTGGATGTATTTGGCTATAGAATTGAATTTCGAAGAGATGCCTTATTAGGTGTTTACATATTGTCCATATTTTGTAATGAAAAAGTTGTGGATGGGAAGATCGTGGCACTAACCAAAATTTCATCAATTAAGGACTTGTAGACAGATGGGTTTGAGGGTGGAGGAATTTTAAAAGGGTTCTCAAAGTAAACATTGCCAACGGGACTGCATATCTTGCACAAAGAAAATAAGACACTAAATCACTTCTCTTAGAAAATAGGAGGATGTGATGACTTCTTTGTGAGTTAAGCTAGCTAATGATGAATTGAATTTGTGGAGTTAATGGGCCTGTAATTTGTGGGGGAATTCACCCTCAATTATCATGATGATAACTAAAATTCTTCTATGATAAAGACAAAGAATCAGAATTTTGATGTGTAGCGATGAAGGAAATATAGTGGGAAAATGTTTGGGGATCATTTTGGGGTTGGTTTTTCACACTAATTTTTTTTTGGGAAAAATATTTCACAACTGAATATGCCAAAAACCAGTTGTTAATGAATTATGAAAAGGGCATATAGTGATAGAGACTTACAAGGCAATGGATGGGTTATCCCTATAAGAATATATCTTTATGATACCATATTCCAAGATGAGATTAATGATAGTGAGGGTTTCCTCACGATTCACCTCCTACTAATGCACCAGATACAAATCAAGACATACAAGAAATCTGTGAAGTTCTTTTCGAAAGGGCTCAAGGTGGATGCTTCAACACATTTGGAATTTTGACTTGCCACATGACAAAGGAAAACATAATTTTCCAACTTGTGTTCCTACAACATTTCCCCATTCCTTCTAACAATGAATGCATCTCCATGGATTTCATCCACGGGTTTCCCATGACCGAATATAAGATTAACGAAATATACTCATTTTCATCTACTTCCTACCGAATATGATGCTCCTATTTTGTTGATGTGTTTTTTAAGAAATCTTTAGACTTTCATGGGCCTCTCACAAAACATTGCTAGTGACAAAGACCACCCCGCTTTATGACTATAGTTTTGGAAAGAGCTTTTCTTTCCTAAACAGGTACTTCTGAACTCACTCCAAGCCTTGTTTACAATTCCCAAAAGGATGGGCAAACTTAAATTGTTAATAAATGGTGGAATGATATTTGAGAACTACTTTCCCGAAATAGTCAACTTGGGATAAAATGCTTCACTTGGTTTAGTTTTGTTTTACTATAACAAATTTCATGTATCCATTGGAATGTCCCTTTAAGATCACTATATGGATATGAGGATTTTTCTAGAACACTATGGATATGAGATTGTTCCTTCAATGGATTTTGATCCATTGTAGCTAACAGGTTCTCATTGCTAAAATATTATCCAAGAGAGTCAAGACATCTACATCTTAAAAAGCACTTAATAGAACCTCCCACAATTTCATAACCACAAAAAGAAATATGCCAAACTCAACCACAATGAATAGAGTGTATTTTGATGGTAGAGACTTGGTTTTCCTAAGTTTTGCGATCCATATATACAGTGTTTCGCTTAAACAAGTGGGGACTTAGAAGTTAAACCAAGATTGTATGCCTCTACATCTACAAGTGAAGGAAATGATAAGATATTTACATTCCTCTTGACCTATCCTTAGAGCGAAAGAGACACGATGTCTTCCATGTCTCATGTGTTAACGAAGGCATTGGTGGGAATCCCCATTGAACCAAAAAAAACCTTCAGACTAAAACTACAATTGCCCCCCTTTAGATGAGAAGTGATCTCATTTTTTTCTGGAAATCACCTTGATTTTCAAGAGAGGAATAAGAAACCGTGCACATACAAAATACTTGTTACGTTGGAAGTCCTACAACTTGAAGATTTGCCACATGGAAGAGCAACGATCTTGGAGCATCCCATGGTTTTATTGTTTGGGTGACAACAATCTTAGAAAGGGGGGACTTCTCATTCCCTTTAGAGGACAGTTATTTATTAACTACCTTAACCGTAATGTCTCCCCGTAGGGTTTAAGGAGAAAAAGAAATGGGACAGATCTGATTATGTTATTGATTATTTGATAGTTCTTATCTTAATTATTGGAGCCTAACACTCCAATAGAGAACTCAAGTGTTAGGTAATAATGTATTATGAACATGCGAGCTTCAAATACTATTTTATTTTAAAGCACTTACTTTAAGGGTCCAACCATCATTTCTTATGTTCATACACACTTCTTTGTTGGGTATTTTAAGGAAGTCATTTGGCTTAATGATTCATAATTTTTGTGATTATTCATATCTTGGTGAATTTTTTGGCTAGTGTAGCCTTTTTCTCTCTTCTACTCTCTCGATCTCTTAAGGATGAAACCCCTTGGGTTGAGATCCATCGAAGGCGAAAACCATTGGTTAAAAACTTGTGAAGGATAAAACCCTTCATTAAGTTTTTTGGCGTGGCACTGATTGAAAATTAATAAATATCTCTCTTTATGTGTGGTATCTTTTTCTGGTCAATAGACATTTGTTTAGAGGGGAGTCGACTTACCTTGGAGTGGAATCTTGGATGGGGAATGCAATTTTTGTAAATTTTAGATTACTCTCTGTTTCCTATAATTTTCTAAGGCCCAAGAATTTTGAGTTTGACTGAAATTTGAGGTGATTACTATTTTTTTTCAATGCTTGATGATGTTCGCTATTTTAAAAAAAAACATTTCATAATTAATATTTCCACATCTAATTTTGATTATTCAATACCTATCATTTTTTTGCAACGGGTTTTTCTACTAGGTTTTTGGGCGATAAGAATGGGAGATTTTTTCAAGGTTTAACCCCTTTTTGAGCGTTGATCTCACCTAGGGAAGTTGCTTCCCTAGGAAGGTGTTTGAAGTTCTGGTTTTTGTTGGGTTATAACAATAACTTATAAATTGATTTGTTGATATTTTAGCCATTTCCCAAGTCCCCCAAATACTAAAGGGACTACAATTCGTTTGGCACAAGTTCACCACTAGTTGCTAGGTAAAGAGCACAATGTTCCATGACGTTGTGAGAGGGCAAGACATGTGTCTGTTTGCATTGTGATGTTTTTTTTTAATGTTTTGCAATAATGTCATTATATACTCGATGTGGGTTGAATACAAATCCTTAGGTCAGTAGCTAATATAGTGCACAATGACATGATTTGCTAACAAAACATGTCGGAAGAGTGCCAGAAGGTAATGAAGAAAATCATTTGTGGTCACACACATCACCAAAATAACAAGGTCAAACGTTTAGACCATCACAAATTAACTTATATATCTCTAGCAAACTCTCAAGGATGGATTAGCGTTACCACCAGATCTGAAAACCGCTATCAAAAATCTAGATTTGTTAATGAATTTTAGCACATACTTTTAGATCAAGACATGAAAATAGAGAAAACACATAAAAATCGGATATAGAGAATATGATCAATTTCTATTGATTAGTGGAGAATTTATATACATTTCTTGGCTCCTATAATCATGGAGTCAAGTCTCATCATCTTATCCCATATTTCTCCTCTAATCCCAGATAGTCATACTCCCACACCCATCTATGATTGTGCATGACAACTATTTGTGCACACTCATGATTTTTAAATTATTAAATATACAATTTATTCACCATATGTTCACCTATGAATTCTTATTTCCCTAACATTCACCCCCCTTCAGTGTGAACATGTAGCGATTTCTATTTAGTCCGTATTCATGATACAATACACGGTTTTTCAAAGAGTACATCAAACTCCAAAAGGTTTTCTAGTAGAACCACTAACCACTTTGTATTGATTTTCTAAGAGATTCCCAACTCCTCAATTGGGGTTTCTAGTGGACCACCACCACTCCATAAGCACGTACGTGTTTCCCCACTCACATTTTACCATTCAGGGACAATACAAGAATTGCTCAACATATTCCAATCTTTGAACATGTCTGTATAACAATTTGCTCTCCTAATAATATGAGTCATCAATCATCCTGAAACAATTATAATAGAAAAGTGTTCTGATTTTATTGTGAAGTATTTCGTTGTGAAATCTGTAAAATCACACCAGAAAAGTGTTTCCCTTTATTTTTCCACCTTGATTTTTCTTTAAGCATTCATTTTATTTTCTTTAGGGTTCCCAACCAACTTACCTCTTATTGGTCGAGGTCCTTTTTTTTTGTGAACATCATGTCTTGGAACTGTTTTAAACCGTACCCATCCCTATAGGTCCAGTACATATTTGGTCTTACTAGTATCATCTGTTCCGGTATTCACATACACTATTGGTTGAATTCGTCTCAAGTCTATCACAAATCAGGCCCTAACATTTATAATTTTATTTGAAATAGATTTTTTTTTATCTATATTAGTTTCGTGTCAATGGTGGGGGCTCCCTATTATATAATAATAAATTGTGCTATCCCCTTTAGTTTTTTTAATCCAAAACAATCGTCTCATCATCTTGCACTTTACAAATGATATTGTTTAGGCACGCGAATATTTTATTTTTTCGATATGTTATCTTTGAAGCCAGCATGCGTCACCTCCATTTGTTTAACTCTTTACCCTATGTGTAATGTATGGCATGAATTCCTGCATAGGTTTGGCCACTCTTATATTCTTTAAAGGGTTGCAATAAGGATTTCTTCATGAAGTAAGGCTTTTTCACCAAATTTTTCCAATTTCAATTATTGAGACCATAAAAACAAAATGATTGATGTAATATTCAGTTTGATGACGCCCAGTATTTTATGTATTTTAATCAAACTGTGTGGCTCCCAAGAGGTCTTAAAGTCATAGACTATACCTTGAATAAGGGTATGAATGATTTTCAGATCTCTCTTGACCTTTTCTGTAAAAGTACATGAATTTGTGGAAAAGATACATGTTATCCAATTTACACAATAATGTTGTAATCCCCAAATTTCCCATCTATATCCTCATTTGTGACCCATTGTAAGAAAATTACATATACTTTGTTGTACAATTTTACTCGTCAGCATGTATGCAAACACAAAAAGGTACATTTTTTGTTTCATTTGGAAGCATTATCTAATTGAAAGTAGATAAAACTAGCAGTTATTTTCCTAAATAAACTTTTACCTCTACTTACAACTATTTGAATGAGATTGTACAGTTTTAATATTTTGTTATAAAAAAATTTGCTAGTCAACATAGATGAAACACAAATATGTATGACTTTTGTTGTCATAACTGAAGCATTATCTAGTTTTTTGGAAAAGGGTAACCTTGAGGTTTTTGAAAGACTCACATCCTTGTACAAAATGACCTGAGGATATATATAACACACTCTACAGTAACCTGTTCAAGACAAGCAAAAGACAAGAAGAAGAAGTCCCCAAAAAAGGGGTTACATAATTAAGCAATTCCTTCAAAGTAGTCACTCAGCTTTGGTTGCAGCATTGGGAGTTGTGGCTCATCCCTCGTTGTCATACAGTTTGATGAGCTCCATACAATCAGCCTACGGTAACTCCCCTGTTTTAATTATGTCCTTCCATCCTAAATAATAGTAAGGCTTCGTATAGCTTTCTCCAAACCAGGGAACATATCAGCAGTGTGAGCATACACCAACCTCAAGGTTAGTGAAATCTCCATTAGTATCATAACATCCCACCGACGCTTCGTAGAGCCAACTCGGGTTGGGTTTTCGCTCGCAACACTTCCTACATACAAGCCCTGCTTCACCGATGTTTGGAACCCCACGGGCCTCGGCTCCTCGTCTACACGACATAACTACAGAGTGGATTCGAACATGGGTTGTCACTCTGATACCAAATGCAATGAACCGTTACAAACCAAATACACCAAACCTTCAAGGCGTTATGAATCTGCCCATGACGACATACACAACATCTTATGCACTTAAAGGGAGCAATATCAAAGATGGAATATCCTAAAGCTTCAGTCATATTAGTATCCATTCCTAGGATTATAAGAGAACCCCAAAGGAGTATGAGGATGAGCATCCGTGATACAGAGTTGGAGAGCCCATAATAACTTCTAGAATGTCCTGATCATCAAGGGAGAAAAACGTCGCATACACCAACACCTGTGGCAGAATCCAAAGAAATGATGGAGAAAACAACGCACAACATTGCCACCCGAGGAGAGGTGGCCAAACCAAAAAAAACAAAGAAGTCGGAATAGCTCTTCAGACATGAGGACAAAGTGTAGGGTGGGGAGCAGGGGACGGAAGCAGAGAAGTAGAACAAAAGGGAACATCATGTCGGTGGCCCTGATTAAGACATCGGATTCAGAGTCAGGCAAAAGCTTGAGGTGAGGAATGGGCAAAGCAACAAACAACAAAAAAGGAATAAAAGAAGGGTGCATTGGTATTAGGTATAGTCGTAGGTGACAGGAGGGGCAGGGACACAAGGAGGAGAAATGTAGACCAAGACGATGATTTCCAGACTTAGGTGGAAAGCGTGCCAAGTCCCAAGGGAGAAAATAAATTGTCATACTTAAAGAGGATACCTTATGAAGGAAGGACCTTCATCTTCACGAACCTTTGCTTAATATGATAATCCAAGACTGAAACAATTTTTTTTTTGCCAAATTTACCTTTTTCCATGCGGAAATGGGCAGAAGGCGAGTTGGGCCTAAGATTGTCTGTGCCTCCCTTCTAACGTGAATCCTCATAATATGCTCTGCACTTTGTCCCATGGGGAGGTAGAGATGCATGTTTGAAACCAGACTGGTACTTTCTCGGATGTTCCCCATGATGTAAAAAGTCTCCCAATATAGCTTTAAGTGACTATTTGAAGTAAATATCACCAAGGACAGCAAAGCCAATTGCTGTGGCAATGGGGTCCGTCAAAATCTAAAATTTAGTCCAACTGAACTTGACTTTCCCCTTATTCCACGAGGTGAGGATATTGTTAGAAACATTGATAGAATGGCCAAAAAGTCACTCCATGAAAGGAATAACCCCCTTATCATGTAGTAAGTTCCAAACATCCAGGTCCTTACAAATTTCATAAGAATTAGTAGGATTGACTTTGTGAAGTGAGCCCCCCATTTCGAGAAGACATATGACTATTGAAGATTCAAAAAATATCCCAAGGGGATTTTAAAAATCTCTTCCGAACCCATCGCTCACACATTCCATAAGGTAACCCATCAAGGGAATTCTATAATTAAATAATTCCTGTGAAATGAATATAATTAAGAAATATCATCTCACACGCATAAGTATCTTCATAACAATAAATGATAACTATTATGAGATAATTACTTCCGCATCGATGGACTAGGGGAAAGGCTAAGATTATTCCTTTGCTGACATAAGATAAAGCTAAAGCAGTAAATGATTGAAATTAAACAACATTTCCCTTGAGAATATTGATAGCTTTTGGGTGAGAATAATTTTCTAACATGGAGAGTAGGTTCCCAGGAAAATTTCTAATACATATCCATTGATCATTAGATAACACCCCCAATTTATCTAAAAAATCAGACAACTTTGTTTCCTTGGCTATAGATATGTTAATAGATGATATTTTGTGAATCGAGCTTACAGACTATGGATCTCATGAATTACTGTTTCTTATAGTCCAAATTCTAGGCTCATCTTGGATTGAGGATGCGTAACCATGTCCCAGGATAGTCTACATTCCAGCAAGGTGCGAAGTTTGATACTTGTCACATAACCTAGTGAGATGATGTCTGATAGGATCCATTTGAGAATCATAAACTAAGGGCTTCGATCACCTGTCCACTAGTCCCTATGTCTAGAAATCAACTGTAGAAACAGCCAAGGGTTACCTAACCAAATCCATCTAGTGCCTAAATAGTAGTAGGGACATGAGTGCTGACTACTGGGTTTCCAAATATTTGCAACACCATTCGAACATTAACTTCAAGCCAACTCAATGTGCCTGACCATTATGGTGCCTCCATTTAGTTGCCTAAATGTGGTAGGAAGGTTGAGTGCTAACGATTATGTGAAGTTTCAAATAGCCAAGGCCACTCAAAATATAAGATTAGAGAGGAAGTCTTCTTGAGAAAAAAAGTTTCTTCTAGATAAATCATTTTACATTCTCTTGAATGTCCAGAAATTTACACTCTCGAGAAAACCTATTTCCAGATCTTGAGACTGATCCTTAAAGTATTCTTCTATTTGATACTCTTTCCAGATATTCCACAATGTGTGCAACAGGAGGTAGTTTCCAAGCTTAGTAGAGGACATTGGATGAAACTGAATGGGGATATCCAGTTGAAGAACAACATCCGTAAGAGAGGAGGGGAGCACCCAAGGAACTATCCACAAATCTTGTCCAAAAGGAGACTCAGAAGGGAGTGAGAGAAAGGGAAATGAAAAAGGAGCGTGAGGCAGAAGTTTCCTAAAGTGTTAAGGTAAAGGGCACATAGACTTCAGAGAGAGAAGACTCTACGTTTAATATTTTATACCTGAGAGGAACATGAGTCACCTGAGAGGCAAGCCAAGAAAAAAAACCAATTTTGGGAATAACCAATGCTAGAATTCAAAGATTACTTCAGTGGTGGGCCACAAGAGAGACATTAAGATAGAAATACAAGGCTAAAATTTAACTATGCGAAAAGACTCTCGAGGGGGAGACTTGATCAAATGAGAGTGAATCTTCTACGTTGGGTGAATTGGAAATGTATTGTGAAGAAATTGCAGGCTTATGAGACTATCAAGAGGATGCATAACTATCGATTAAGCATGTAACCTTCTTATGAATGGTAAGAACCAACAAGGCGGTGAACTTGAGAATTATCAATGTAACCGTTAATAGTATATGCCACATAACCTAGTGAGGTGATTCCTGATAGATCTCTAAAAAGAATCATAGGCTAAGGGATATTATCTCCTATCCACCATGTCCTTTCAAGAAATCAATGAAGTCTACCATTTTTTAGCAAATATTTAGTGTCAGACTACATCAGATTGGCTGAGTGCTTGACTATGGAATTCCAAATAGCTGAGCCGCTGGTAAATATCATGAAGAGAGGAAGTCAATCTTTAGAAGAAAGGTATTTAGAAATCAATATGATTGTGTCCATGGGGATTAATTACCTATTATGGAATGAAATATCCCATCCAAGCTTATGCTAACATAGTAGTATTCATTTTTGATACTTTAGAAGACTGAAGACCCCCTAGAGCAGTAGGCTTGCAGACCAGATTCCAAGAAATCAAATGATGTCCTTTTACGCTCTTCAGATCCATGACCATAGGAACTCAACTTTTGGATTTGTTTTAATGCGAGAAGCTATACCGAGGAAGGCATTTTGAGTAGTGACATAAAATAAATATGAAGGCTTTGTAGAGTTCTTTTGAACTAGTTGAAGCTTACCATGCTGGAAGATATGAGAAGATCACCTTTCCAACCTAGAAAAGCTTCTTATGAAATCTTTCAATAACTGGAAGATCCTAAGAGTTTTAATTTGTCTTCCTTTAAAGAGAGGGAGCCCCAAGTAAGAATATGGAAGATCCATAATGATGCATCTAAAGATGGATGCAATATTTCTTTTTCTACTGAGGAGGAAGTATTTATAAAAGTAATGTTTGCTCTTGGTGAAATTAATAAGTTATTTAGAGGAAAATTGATAGCAGTCCAGGATCCTTTTCAAAATTTTAGCCTCCACCATTGAAGCTGCACCCAACAAAAGAGTATCATCTGCGAATTGACTGTGAGTAGCTGCAGGAACCTTAGAGGTGATGGTAATACCCGATATAAAATCAAAGTTTTTAGCTGCAACCAGTGCTCTACTAAGAGTGTCAGCCATAAGGATAAATAAGAAAGGTGATAAAGGGTTACCTTGTCTAATTCCCCTGCTATTGTCTGAAGTAACCAGTGGGAATACCATTCATTAAAATAGAGAACCAAGGAGAAGAAATGCAACTATGGATCTAAGAGCACCACTTATCACAGAAGCCAAACTTTTTAAGAACTTTTAGGAAGAAAATTCCAACTCACCTGATCAAAGGCCTTTTGCATGTCAAGTTTAATGATCATTCTTGTCCATTTTAGTATCAATGACTGTGTGAATGGATTCATGTACACCATGATCACCCCACCTTGAATCAGCCATCCTCAAATGAAACCAATTTTGTTTGTTTCAAGATTAATCTATCCATTAAAGGTTTTAGTATCTTATGGCCATCAATTTAGTAATGATCTTGTAGGAAGTATTGTAAATACTAACAAGTTAGAAATTTAAGACCAATTTAGATCCCAAGGTCTTAGGAGTTAAATCCAAAAAAGTATTGTTTCATTCCTTCAGGAGGAAGTCATTCTTTTGGAACTCAAAGAAAATATCAAGTAGATCCGACTTAATAATATGCCAATAAGATTGAAAAAAAGTTGTAGGAAAGTTGTCTGGTCTAGGAGACTTGTCCCCTCCATGTCAAAGACAACTCTATGAACTTCTTCCATAG
>JAHRHJ020002443.1:0-12065 GCA_019776745.2 Taxus chinensis | reverse complement strand
ATATCTTCGTTACAAGTGATTAAATTGTGTTTATTCTGATACTACATATTGTGTTTGGACAGCTATTATCATTATAACCCGAGTATCTCCCTTTAACAAATCATTTAAGTGTGCCTAATTCACTAATTCTTAGATTTCACATAATCTAAAAAGAGTGTAAAAAATTTGGTGAACCCTATAGTTTTGTATATACATTGTATATTCAGATCAAACCTGGTTATCACCTATCACGTGCCTTAAATCTAGTTTCCACACTTTTCCCTAAGGTCTCGTGGTTGGTTCTACACTTTAGGTCTCTTTTTAGGGCCCCTAATTGCCCAATCACCTTTCGTTGCATTTCTCAAGCAAATGGCTTTGTTTTTAAATTACTTTGAGGTTGTTATTATTTTTTATATATTTAATGAAAACCAGTTTTTGTTTTTCAGCACACTTTTCAAAAAATCAAAACTAATATTTTTAGTAATTAGGGCATAATCTGAAAAATATACACTTGTGGGAAAATTCCTTGAAGGTTTTTCTTCCACATAAGTAGATTCAAAAATACCTCTCTCAATTTCATCAAATTCAATTTCGATTTTCACATAGGGTCATTTTATTAATTTAAATACAGTCACTTTTTGCTCAACGTCACTTTTGGGTCTTATCTCCTACCATATTTTCATTGTCAACCCTCCAAGTGTTGATTCTTATTATTTAATACCTAATTGGAGTTTTTTACATCATTTTTTCTTCCATCATGGCCATGATACAAATTTCCAAGTCTCAATATATGATTTACTTCAATGCCACCACACACGTAGAGAAACTCTCATGAAACTAGTGCAAGAAACAATGTTCCTTGATAATACAACACCTTCCCATGTGGATTCAATTTTGAATTATATTTTATATCCTTCTATTAATAGTAATGATGACACATTTCATGAGGCTATCTTACAGTCTATTCAAGCTTTACACCATGTTTTTCAAGTTTAATTTTGAGCTATGAATATTGAGATCACATCTCTCAAGTGTGAGCTAGCACATCTAAAGGGTTCTTCTAATGTAAATGTTCATCATGTCTCTACACATCATAATCAATCTATTTTGAATCCCTCTGAGAAGCAATGTGATACACATATTATGCATAATACATGTGTTCATATGAGTGAAGTGCAAGTCCTGAAACAGAAAATTCCTCTGTAGTTTGAAAAACATGCTAGACAACATGATATTATATCTAAGATACTCGATTAATTGTTTAATCACTCTGTTACCTACTCATTACTACCCCCGTAATCAGCTTTAAAAAATCAAAGGTCAACCATTTTGAAATTATTATGGAATTAATAGACATCATGACAATGATTGTTATGCTCTACAATGATGAATCCAACAACTTGAGTATAAGGGCTTTATATCCTCTGATACACGAAATTCTCCTATGTCATCATCTCGTGTTCCAAAACCTAAATGGATACCAAAATCTATAACATCTATATCTTATCAGAATTCTACAATACTAAATGATACACCTTTGGGAATACAACAATAGTCATCTAATCACAAAGAGGATAAGAATTCAATACCTCATTTGCTAAAGCCACCACTTGTTAGTGAATTACATCATCCTATTAAACAAAAAACAATGGCAGAAATACCAATTGAGCATAAACAATTGCACACCACCTCAAAACACTCAAAGCATACACAAGACCGTAACACACCAATGGATTCTACCACTATCTTTGCTCCTCCACAAAAGATAGATAGATTCTAATTCATATGCTGATATCGATTGAGATGTTATGTACAAGGCATGCATGAATGATCCTGACTGTTATGAATAGTTTGATATGTCAGATGAATACTTACGGATGTTGAATTTTAATGCAATTGTGGGAATTGAATCTGATTTCAATGCCAATAATGATGAACATATTGATACACCAAGTGAGCCTTCTTTGGATATCTCTACTTCTCAACAAAAAGATAGGATAGATCCTAAGGTTGAAGCTCTATATATAGTTAATAGTGGTAAATATTTCTATAACTTTGATGGCCCTAGGCTTTTCACATTGATCAATCTAAAATTCCTACTCATGTCAGCCAACATTTCTCCAATATAACCAAATTTGTAGTCTGTATCAGGATTTTCCTTACTAGTTCTACAAGTATAATACTATAACACTTGCTTTTGCACCATTGTATGATACCTTCTGCAATACTCAGGGGCATATTTGGATCTCCCTTCTTTTCCAAGAATAGATTTCCTTATGCTATAGATGCCCCTAATTACTTCGGTAAGGTTCACATTGCCAATATGTTTGCTAATACAACTACATCATATCTCTTCCATCACAACTGATTTTGCACATCAATCGATTGTAGTCTCTTTTATCATCATACTATAATCACAAATCTCAAATCAAAGCATTCTACTCATACTATTTCTAATGGCTCTAGTCCATCTTGTCCTCCTTTCAACATTTCTTTGGCACACATAGCCACAATGGTACCACTCATACTTCATATTCTTTAGCATAATTGAGGCTCGAGCCCCCATCTTATTCAACACTTGTTCCATCTATTCATGATATTCTCATTGGGTATATTTTGTGTCACCCCTTTTCTTGTACATAGCTATACATTTCAAAAATACAAAAAACATTAACATAGTTTCAAAATATAAAAACTACCATATATTTGCAAAACTAAAAATTAGTATTGTACACTTAGCTTGAGTTGTTTGCACTTTACATTAAATATATTGTCAGTAACTTTTGTTTGATTGATAACATATTTCTTTACTCTTTACACATGTGCATTCATGTGCTATATTGAGCTTGATGTAGGACATATAGAAAGTGGTGCATGATAACACGTGTTTGCCAACCCTTTACCCAGACTTCCTACACATTTGGGGGGATCTATTATACTCTACACACGTGTTATTGTTCTATCATAGTTCCTTTCAACTTCCTCATTACACTTGATTACATGTTATATTTTCAGTTAACAAGACTAACACATGTGTTTTGTGCAACGTTGACACCTCTTGCTCCACATACATCTTTTTATAACAGTTGATATATCATTTCATCAAGTTATGACACTTTTTGTTTACATACATATTTGCTTTTCATGTATGTTTCTACTTCATTGTATCATTGGTTGTGGCCTGAGTGCTTTGATTATCTTGTGACACCATGGGTGTCCCATGTTTGTGGCTATAATATTATCTTTCATGTTTTTGTTTGCTAGCCTAAGAGCGTTGATTGTCTTGTGACACTGTGGGTGTCCCATGTTTGTAAGCTCTACGCCTTTTGTGTCATAGTGTTTATATATTATTAACTCTAACTTCGTTATTGTTGCACTCATTTTCCTAAACATGCAACATTACTATAGTTGTTATTATCACTATTGTTTCCATTATTGCTCTTATCGTGCGCCATGATCTCCACTATGTGTAAAAATGTTTCTTTTTGCAGGTACAAATTCTCCAAGGTGGCCACCTCTTCAACATCCTACACTCTCCTACAGTTTCTCATACATCTAGTGTATGGGCACACATCTATTCTATTGAGAGACGTGCTCAACATGGTTTTCACACATGCCTCAAAAGTGGGGGGATTCAAACAAGTATGTTCTACACCTATAATAAATATAAACATAATTTTGGGGTGAGATACATATACAAATAAGGTACGTGTACTCAAAAACACATTCAAACATAAAAATCTAGAAAATCAAGTGTAAGTTAAAAAATCATACAATTTGGTCAAGACCGTATGGACAATCCTAACCCTTTCACATGATTTTCCCAAGGGTTAGTTGCATTTTCTTTCTTAGCAATTTCATATTTTTACTTACAGGTATAGGTTTTTAACATAGTTTTATATCTACTTCACTTAGTTTAGGTTAGTTATAAGGGGCATGAAATATTTCACTCCTTCACTATGGAACTCAATTTCTACTACAATTTCAGGAATCTTGGGGGTGTGGGTCTCCTTTCTTCAGCTACATTTTAGTACATTTCAGTTTCTATGCAGTTGTGCAACATATGGGAAATCCATGGGGCACTCTTTTTTTCTACTGTGTCCTAATTTACAAAATTGGGCCTATATTTTTTTTAACGGTGTGGTATGTGGGGTTATGGAAGGTTTTGAAGTGGCTAAGTTCTTTGTTGGTAGTCCTTCCTTTCCTCTTACATTTAAAGGGGAAGATATCATAGTCACTAAATGACTTTGATACACAATATTTTTCCTTCATGGGGTGCTTCAGTACTTTACTCTCCTCCATTTATATGTTGGTTGTATACACATAACACTTTGATTCTCCTCAACACAGTTGGGGACTAATCACCCCATCCTTCTGCAAGTTCAACAATGCAAATATTCAAGTACAAACATAACACACGAGATTCTCACTTTTTAAAACAAACTAATGTATTCTCATTTTTAGCATTGTACATTTCTTCAGTTCATTGTTTATGCAAATGCAAATCTCATCAAATATCACACTTTACAATTTTGGGATTAAAAAGAACAATTCTTTTGCATGGACTGCTTGATTATACTAGTTTAAGTAGCAAGTTTCAACTTACTGCAGTATGCCAACATCTTAATGCACACAGGACTCTGCAAACCTCACAAATCCAAGTCATACATAAAAACACTGTCCTACTCACTCAAGTAGATTTTCCTTTAATTGGGTAATTTTCATTTCATACCCAAAGGCAAAACAAGTGCTAAACACTCAAATTTGGCATTTTACTCTCTAGCCACAACTTACTTAAAACTAGACAATGCAGTTTTCCTTATTAGGTCCTTCACTAAGCCACCCCCCTTTCTATTTTTCACATTAGTATATCATGAAGTCATAAAAGTCTATCTTGTTTATGCTTGCACATTGATATAGTGACACATGTTTAAAATACAATGCATCAAAATTCTCCTAAACTAAGTCAATCCTTGACATGATCCAAACTTCATTTGACATGTTTTTTCATCCAAGGTCCTTGTCGTAAAATTTGCTTAAGAATTTACATTCTGGTCTAGCCCCATCTATTACTACCTTTTGCACCAAGATATCCTCCATCTTTGCTTTCAATTCCTAAATTCACATATGGATCTAATACTGTTATGTTTGTGGAGCCTGTTTTCATGTGTAGAGATTTGTTGACACCTTCCATGTGTTACACTAAGAGTATTGTACACTTTTGGTGGTATCCTCGCTCGGGGTTTGGGGCCGAGCCGGGCCTCGAAGTCGGCGTTCGGGGGCACAGCCCCTGAATTTTTTTGGGCATAAATTGTTTTTTTGGCCTCAAAAAAATGCACTCGACATATCGGGAAATGTGCTAACTGTCTCATACGGGCAAGATTTTTGAACCCATAGGTTTTTGAGTTGGTTTTGGCCCATGGTTTTGTAATACCCACAGTATTGTAAACCTATTGATGTACTTATAAATAGTTGCCTACTTATAATAGGTTTTATGCATGATGTGTAGGATTGTGAAGGAAAAATATTGTAGATGTGCTTTGAATTCAAGCTGTGAATTTTGTAGAGTTTGTTGAGCATAGCTCCAAACAAGATTTGGGTATTATAACTGTGAAGAGAGTGGTGGCTTGTAATAAAATTTGAGCAAGTGATTCTTGGTGGACGTAGCCCAAATTAGGGTGAACCAAATTAAATACTGTCTCTTTGTGTCATGTGTATTTTATTCTACAATTTTATTTGAGATCTGTAATAATTTCTGTATACTTAGTTATCTATTGTTGTGATTCTATGAGGGAATTATTCTGCATTATTTGATCCCTTATTTCCTAATAATTGGTATCAGAGCCTAGTTTGGTTTGTTGAAGTGTTGAATTGCCTAGGGAAAGTTTTTATCTTGATTGGGAGCTATGGCAGATGATGGAAGATCTAGGGTTGATAAATTCAATGGGCGAAATTTCAGTCTTAGGAAGATGTAGATGGAAGATTACCTTTATCAGAAGGATCTTTATACTCCATTGTCTAAGAAGGTGAACAAACTCTTGAGCATGACAGATGTGGAATGGGATTTGTAGGATCAAAAGGAACTTGGAACGATCTGGCTGTGTCTTGTATCTTCGGTATTATTTAATCTTTCAAAAGAAAAGACTACAAAAGATCTAATGGATGCATTAGGGAAGTTGTATGAAAAACCTTCTGCCTCTAATAAGATATTTTTAATGAAAAATTTGTTTAATATGAAGATGTCTGAGAATGGTTTAGTAGTAGATCATCTTAAATGATTTTAATATGGTTGTAAATATGCTAGCTTTGGTTACAATAGAATTTTATGAAGAAGTTAGGGCTTTATTAGTTCTATGCTCTTTACCTGAGAGTTGGAATAACCTGGTAATGGAGGTAAGCAACTCAGTTCCAGCTAACTCAAAGTTGAAGTTTGAGGATGTTGAAGGGTTGATTCTAAGTGAGGAAATGTGAAGAAAAATATCTGGTGAATCTTCTACTTCAGAGAATGCTTTGATAGTGGAAACTAGAGGGAGACAAAAGAATAGAGGAAACCGTGAAAAATCAAAGGATCGGGAAAGGTCAAAATACAAAAGAAATATAGTATACTAGCACTGTGGAAAGTCTGGGCATGCAAAGAAGGACTATTGGGAGCTTCGAGACAAGAAGAAAATAAGGAGGCAAATGTGGCAATGGGTAATGTATGTCAGGATGCTTTGATTCTTTCTTTGCACAATATTACTGAATCTTGGGTTTTCGATTCAGGGGCTTCTTTCCATACTTCTCCACATAGGCATTATTTTGTTGGTTATGTTCAGGGATATTTTGGGCATGTTTTTCTTGGTGATGATGAGCCTTCAAGCATATTTGTAAAAGGTTATGTTCAGGTTAAGATATATAATGGGAATACTTGGCTATTGAAGGATGTCAGACATGTGCCTACATTAAGACGAAATTTGATATCGGAGGGTAGTTGGGAAGTGATTGTTGTACTGTGATATTTACAGTGGACTCTTGGAAGGTTACCAAGGGTGCTCTTGTGGTGGCAAGAGGTAAGAAGGTTGGAACCTTGTATTTAACCACTTATAGCACTAATGTTTGTAATCTTGTGGATTTAGAAGTAGATATAACATTGTGGCACTATAGGCTCGGTCATATGATCCATAAGGGCGTGGAGATCATAAAGAAGGATTTTCCTGGATATACAAAAATAGGTTTGGAGTTTTGTGAGGACTGCATATATGGGAAACAAAAGCGAGTAAGGTTTCTCAAGGTTGGACCTACAAAGAAAAAGAGTAAGTTAGAGCTGGTGCATTCTGATGTGTGAGGGCCGGCTCAAGTATCATCTCTTGGGGGTTCAAGTTATTATGTTACTTTTATTGATGATGCAAAAAAGAAAGTTTGGGTTTATTTTATTAGAAAAAAATCTGATGTATTTGACATTTTTGTTAAATGGAAAGCCTTGGTAGAGAATGAAACAATTCTTAAGCTAAAATGTCTCAGGTCAGATAATGGAGGGGAGTATTGCAGCAATGAATTTGATGATTACTATTCTAAGAATGGAATCCATAGACAAAAGACGGTTCCAGGAGCTCCGCAGCAGAATGGGGTATAAAAAAGGATGAACATAACAATAATGGAATGTGCTAGGAGCATGAGGATACATGTAGGACTGCCTCTTTCTTTTTTGGGTAGAAGCGGTGAGCACAGATGTGTACTTGATAAACATAGGACCCTCAAGTGCCTTAGATGGAGGCATACCTGAGGAGGCTTGGTATGGTAAGAAATTTGATTATTCATTTCTTAGAGTTTTTGGACGTGAGGTGTTTGTTCATATAGACAAGGATGATAGGACCAAGCTAGAGGCTAAATAAGAAAAATGTACTTTCATTGGTTATGGTGGTGATGACTTTGGATATAAATGTTGGAGTATTAAGGACAAGAAAATCATTTGATCTAGGGATGTGGTCTTTAATGAGAAAGTTATGTATAAGCAGCAGTTGCAGGAAAATAGGGAAGAATCCAAGAAAGAATATATAGTAGTAGAGGATCTTCCAAATGGGAAAGTGACACATGAATCAGTTTAGGAACCCCCCCCCCCTCAACATGAACCCCAAATTTCTAGATTGAGGAGGTCTTCTAGGGTAAGAAGAGAACCTGAAAGATTTTCTCCTTCTCTTTATTATTTATTACTCATTGATAGTGGAGAGCCAGAGAGCTTTGATGAAGTAATATAGGTAGATTCTGGGAAGAAGTGGGAGCAAGCCATGGATGAGGAGCATCAAGATCTCATGGAGAACCAAACATGGGATTTGGTAAAGCTACCCATAGGAAAAAGAGCATTACAGAACAAGTGAGTGTTTAGAGTCAAAGAGGAAGAAGGAGGCAAGAAAAGATATAAGGTCCGGTTGGTGGTCAAGGGGTTTGCATAGAAAAAAGGTATAGATTTTGATGATATTTTTTCTCCTGTAGTAAAAATGACTTCTATTAGAACTGTTCTAGGATTAGTTGTAGCGGATAAACTTGTACTTAGAACAGCTTGATGTAAAGACTGCATTTCTCCATGGTGATTTGGAGGAGGATCTATATATGCCAGCAACCAGAGGGCTATGAGGTCAAAGGTAAAGAGGAGATGGTGTGCAAACTGAAGAAGAGCTTGTATGGCTTGAAACAAGCTCCACGTCAATGGTATAATAAATTTTATAGCTTCATGATGGAGAAAGGTTATATTAGATGTCATTCTAACCATTACGTGTATACAAAGAAATTTGAGGATGGTTGTTATATTATCCTTTGTCTGTATATGGATGACATGTTGGTTGCAAGTAAAAACATGCAGGAAATAAAAGTACTCAAGAAGTAGCTAAGTGAATCCTTTGCTATGAAGGATTTGGGGGTAGCCAAACAAATCCTTGGTATGAGGATATCTCGGGATAGGAAAGAATGAAAGATGACTTTATCTCAGCAAGAGTACATTAAGAAAATCTTGGAGAGGTTTAATATACAGGATGCTAAACTGGTTGGGAATCCTTTGGCAGACCATTTCAAGTTATCAAAGGAGGAGTGTACTAAGAAAAAGCAGGAAGAGAAACCAAATGTCCAAGGTACCTTACTCATCAGTGGTTGGCAATTTGATGTATGCCATGGTTTTCACTAGGCCTGATATTTCCATGTAGTGGGGAGCTATGAGGCGATTTATGAATGATACCAGGTTAAAGAGCATGGCAAGCAGTAAAAGTTGGGATTCCTTCGATATTTGAGAGGGACCATGGGGTAGTTTTGTGCCTACAGTGGATCAGACACCACGTTTACGGGTTAGGTAGATGCAGACAGGGTTGGAAGATGTGGACAGCCGGAGGAGCACGGACAGGTTATATTACACTAGAGGGGGGACAACAGTGAGCTGAGATTTATAGACTACAAGAATGGGGGCGTTTGGTCAACCACAGAGGTTGAGTATGTTGCTGACCACATAGGCAAGCAAAGAGATGATTGGTAACAACCAGTGCTTGAGGAGTTGGTGATATAAGAGAGGAATGTAGCTACATTAGTGTAGTCAGAGGCTATTAACTAGCTAAGAAATCTGCTTTCCACTCCAGGATGAAGCAGAACAGTTGAGTGTATATCACTGCATCAGGACAAAGTGGAGAAAGATATAGTGAAGTTGAGAAGATTCAGAACTATCAGAATCCTGTAGAACATGTGACCAGGTGGTCACAAGGGATAAAAACTAAAAGCTATGTTCAGCTTGGGTTGGCACTTCGTGGATGACAGTGGAGGGTTGAAAGAAGCTTGCTCAGTGGAAATCAGTCTCCAAGTGGGAGATTGGTATGTTGTGGAGCGTTTCATGTTAGAAGTTGGCACACCTTCCATTTTGGGTTTGGTTTAAAAAAACACTAAGATGATTTATGGCAGTCGCCGCCTTGACGGTGTGAAGGGGTCAGAGGGGTTCAAGGCGAAGCCCCGAAGCAATTTATGGGTGGTTTATTAACCATGGGTAATGGTAAACGTTATGGGCTATTTTTGGCCCATGGTTTTTTGGTACCCATTATTTGTAAAATCACCTCTCGGCTACCTATTGATTGTATTATAAATATATGGCATACAATGGATTGAATATGAGTGTGTTTTGTGAGGTGAGAGTGTCGTGTGCGAATTCAACCCGTGCGATTCGGGAGTTTGGTTGAGCGCAACTCAAACAGATTGATTATTGTAACATGAAGACTATTGGCTTGTAAAAAATGAGCAAGTGTCGTGGTGGATGTAGCCCACATTGGGTGAACCACGTTAAATATTGTCTTCGTGTGTTGTGAATTTTTTTCATTTTCTATAATGGTTATTTCATACTTCTTATATTGTGATTCTGAGGAATTATTCGCATTAGAATAATAATTCCTAACATTTACTCCTTATAGGTCAGATTTTTTAGATTGAATTCCCCTTAAAACCCTATATAGCAAACTAACACTGCCTCAGTTATATGTGGTTCTCGTTTGAGCCGCTTCCTTGATTAAATATGCCCTTCAATGTCCTGTCTATTGAACTCTGACATACACATGTCCAGATGATGAACCCATGCCTTAAAACCTAGGAAAATCCCCATGTTTGATTATTAAGTCCAGTGTAAATCCTCTTTTTCGGTCGAGGAAATTTATGACCATACTTTTCTTCAAAGAAGTATTCAAGACAGGCAGTGGAATGATCATGTAAATTCTTGTAAATCATCTACATGGTGTCCTGTGGTCTCAGTGTCAAATTACCTTTATTCTCTGATGCCCGAAGATACATGGCATAATCTAATTGGTTATAGCGCTTTATGGTGGGTTATATTATACATTTACACTAGTTGCCTAATGACTACAAAGTGCAGGACCCAAAACTCCGAAACCCGATGGAATATTCCAGGAATATTCAAGGTATATGATGCAAAGTCCGATATAAAACCCGCCGGTGAAAGGAACAATGTTAAAATGTGATTGGATGGGGAATGGGTATCGGTGACTTTTGAGCAAAGGACCAATAAATCAGAAAATGTTAAAATATCCCCAAAGCTCGATAGAAAGGGGGGGGGGAACAGTGTTAGCGCTTCAAACAAAGTCAATAGGCGGGGTGTTGGGTCAACGTGTAGTTCGCACCTATTGAGAAAAATGAAAAAAGGTAAATAACTCGCGGCTCTGCCATAGTAAAATGAAACAGATGCGTGTTAGGTCTCAGCCAAATTCATAGAGTGGGTGTTTGGGTCAAAGTGTAGTTTGACACTTATTCGAAAGAAATATATAGAACTGTAAGTAAATTCAATAACACTTGAAATGTCTTAGATTAACCATGTAGATGGATCACATTCAAATGGAAATAACACATCAAAGGTCAAGATTTAAAAGCATTAAGGACTCCCACCCTACAGGCTGTATAGGATCAAGGTATGAATTTTTTTAAATGGGTTTTGATTGTTTCTATTTTACCTTGCACCACGAGACAATTGGATGCTCCTAACAACAAAAAATCACAAATAGAAAGCGAGAAAAAAAACGACTGTGAAGCAATTAATTGAGCAAAGACTTCAGAAGACATGAGTTAGAGAAGAATTCATAGAGTTTGTGAAGAAAGAAATAGGAAAAGGGAAAGGAGAATAGGGAAAGAAGAAATTGAGTAAGTCCTTCCTTGCGTATTGTTCTCGATACTCAAATTGGAATCAAAAGGAAAGATAAAACTCACAAGAGGAGGATTCTGGAATCGGTTTCACGTAACTTCCAATATTTTTGTCATTAGACAAAGTTGTGCACTAAAATTATTTAAATGTTGATCTAAATGCTTTGAAGGAGTTGTGATCCGAATAAGAGCAAAAATGGGATGATGCGCCCATTGATGCCAACTCACAATCACATTAACAGGACTTTCCCCCATCAATACACTCTCTGAGCTTTGTATGGTTGATGTGATGAAAAATTATGACCAGAGAAGAAGGTTGTATTTGACGGAACGTTGGACCAAAGAGTAATAATTTAACACCAGAAGCTTTAGGGAAATTTAGGGTACCAAAGTTGGCTCAACAAATAATTTTATTGTTGAATCAACACGACGGCTTATGA
>JAHRHJ020002442.1:0-12085 GCA_019776745.2 Taxus chinensis | reverse complement strand
AACAACACCTTTCGTAAATGATATTTGTAAATGCAAATGGAAAACAAAATTTGTATATGTAGATTTTTTGGAAAAATAGAAATGTGTAAAAATGTGTTGTTCACATACAGAAAAGGAAATTGGTAAAGAGATGACAACTAAATTTCATTTCATCAAAGAAGAAACATATCATATATTATATACTTTGTTACTATTGTGGGAAATATACATAATTAAGAACATGTGTGCATATTCTATAAACTATTAGGATTTTGTACAAAAAGAATTAGTTGAACGTTTTTTCCTAGATCAAGAAAAGTAGTTGAAAAACAATGTATTTATTTTGACCAAATTTGACAAAAGCAGTTGTCTCCCTACAAAATTGATATGAATTACTATCACAAGTACGTTTTCATTTCTATTCACAATGAAGTACCTACAACATGTAAATATGAGGTCAAAATTATTTTCCTTAAAATGATGGATCTGACATTGTGTGGATTGAAGATGGGTAGCTTCTTTCATGAGAACTAAATTGAGGTACAGTGCCTGTAAATATATAGTAGCTATTAATATCAATTTATTTGTTTAATTTATGCAGTGCATTTAGGAAATTGTACATTAGAAAAAGGTAACAGAACATGCTATTAAGAAAATCACGTATATTATATAAAATAATATTGTCAATAATCATATTTAAAACTCATGTATTGAAAAAAGTGAATAACTCATTCTTTGTATAGTAAATATGTATTTTGATATTGTATTTGTATCACACAAAATTTTCATACTCCTACTAGCAATAGAAAAATGCAAATAAAACCATCTCCATACTAGGCATCCACACCTAAAATGACATTACAATAAGCATAGAAACTTATGTCATATGAAATGGGATCGAATATATACTTGTATACAATTATGGTACTAACTTAAAATACTTTAAAATGAAAAAAATAAATACTCCTTTTCATTCTAAGAGTTTTGTAAAAGAATTTGAAGATAATTTGAACTTCTTTAGCAATGTGAAAGGTTCAAAAAAACAACAACAAGATATAAATTTCATTGAAAAATAATATGCAGGGTAGCACATACATTTCCATCTTCAGATGTAAACATATTCATTATTAAGAAATTCGGCACATAGACAATACCAAAATTGGTGGTACATCAAGATATATGAAAAAATAAAAAATCTTGGTAGAATGCTAGAGTAAAGCATTTTAAAAACCCATGTGTCATGTACCTACTGGTAATCACAATAAAATATGATGCATATATTTTATTCTTAAAAGGAATGATTTGCAATTATTTGAGTTTTAAGATAGGGCAATAGCTTTGATGAGAATCCACATTACCAAAGAGAACTCAAAGGAGAATATTGTATATAGTAAACCCCAATCCAAAATAAATCCAAACGATTTATTCCTCCATTGTTATATTGCAGATATGTTACTCAACATAATTCTTACAAAAAAAATTATCATAAGAATCACTGATATATTTCATCAAATCTGCATGATTGTTGTAAATTTTTGCATTATAGATGATGTTATTTAAGTTTAGTTTTGATCTATATTATTACACTCTAAATATGTTTTATTCTTTTAGAAATTTCTATCTATCCATTCTAAAATTGTTTCCAAAAAGAAAAAACAATATAAAATAATCACCATTTTATTTCAAATAGGTCCTAAAAGCATACTAGAATTTACATGATTCCTAAGAAAGAAAACTAGTGGTTGAAAACTATCTTTGGCCTCTTTTATTTGTCTCTTGTTTTCTATTTGGTCTTACACACCCTACAACCTAGTCAAAATTTTACTTGTTTATCTTTCATGACTTCAGACACTAGTGCCCCAACCAAGAACAACAACGCCCAGGTGCTCCTGTCCCTCTCTAGGCCCCTGACCCTTTCTTAAATTACTCACTCTTTTTGGGTCTCTTTTATCTTTTGGAATATTTTTCACTTATGGGTCAGCCTTCCAGTTGTCAATTACGAAATTCAAACAAGGGAATCATATAAATACATAGTTATGTTTTCAAAATAAAGGACCAAGCACTAAACATTACTATCATCACCTAAGCTTGCATTCAAAAGGCACCTAAAGCACTCAAAGGCATCCATCTAGCATCCATTCAAGGGACAAGGGTTGCATACTTCTGCATACACTGCATAGGAAGGGGAAGTCTATTCTATTCCATCCACACATGTTATACATTTCTACATTCTAGCTATGACCCGCTATCAAGTGCAACTTGCACAAGGGAATCCTAGGGCACAATTTCTACACACACTCACAATAACTACATGGATTCTGAGATGTAGTGTAGTGCTTGATCATAATTTCACTCTTGGGGTGACCATCGGGGTCAGTCTGACTCCCCATTCTACATTTTTATTTTTAGGTTTGATGTGGTTTGTGGGCTTGTGCAGGTGAAATTTGTTCTTGCAGGTTATAGGTACCTTCGGCGACCAAGGAGTGAACATACTAGATGATCAACAGGAAAGTAAACTGTGTGAAACCCTTGTGACACAGAAAAAACCAGATCTGAAGCATTTTATGCAGTCACCAACACCCAGATCCAGTCACTAGTGCCCAGGCACCCTGTCCTATCCCTAGTTGTGGGCACCCCTGTCTGTACATATTCGTGAGCTTCCATAATTTACAGTGAGCATTTATGAACATTGTTTGCATCTTGTTCATCACTTTCCCTGCCCAAATCACTTCCAGATTCACTCAGAAATCAACTAAGTCATCCTTTCTCTCCCTCTTTTCTTAGGGTTTCATACTTTACATGTTTGTTTTACTTGTGTCATACTTGTATTTTAGCATTTGTACATCATTTATTTCAATAGTTACTCTATAATTAGATTTATTCCAAATTAAATTAAATCATTTGGTGAACCCTCTTACTCAAACCCTACCTTCTGAGAATGCATCAAAATTTATCTCCTTCTTTTGAATTCATGGATCAATCTTCTTATCCTTCTTATACTCCAACCAAGGTTTTTGGCATGGCTGCTACCACTGCTGATTTTATGCAAGTCTATACTCAACATCCTCCTTCGACTTCATTACTCCAATGCCTGATCCAACCATCAATGTAGTCACCACTCGCCACACTCATCCTCCTACAGCTCCACTTGTCTCTGTTCCACCACCTATTATTCCTACAGTTCCTACCACCACCTCTAAGGGTTATGACATCATTGAGAAACTTAAGAATACACTAGCTAAAATATCTCTTTATGATCTCTTGCGCAGTGCACCCGATTGTTCATCATACATTAGAGGCCACCCTTCATTCCATCCACATTGAAAGCAATAATTCACATGTGCCTTTACTCACCTCATTCAATCCCTCAAAAATATACCACATGTTATATCTTTTAGTGATGAGGATATCCCTCCCTCTACTGCTAAAAATCCCTTTGCACCTTTACTTATCACCATTACTATTGACTCCATCTGTATTAAGCTTGTACTCATTGATAATCTATCTTCTTTAAATCTACATGCTCTATCCCTCCTCAGGAAAATGGAAATTTCTGATGATCTAATTAATAAATCCTTTCAAATCATTTGTGACTATGATTCCACTACTCGCACATGCATGGGCACTATCACCTTACCTCTACAAGTTGGGCCTAAAATTGTTCCTACTGTATTCTTTGTTATCGATGCCTCATTCCAGTTCAATTGCTTACTTGGTAGACCATGGATTCATGTAATGCATGTTGTTCCCTCTACAGTTCATAGGTGCATTAAATTCCTACATGATGGCTATGAACATA
Organism: Taxus chinensis; assembly: GCA_019776745.2. NCBI lineage: Eukaryota > Viridiplantae > Streptophyta > Pinopsida > Cupressales > Taxaceae > Taxus > Taxus chinensis. The sequence goes on along the minus strand of JAHRHJ020002442.1, from coordinate 8,307 downwards.
CCATTGTTGTTGACCTTGAACCATTCAAGTTTTTCCATATAGACCCCATCACCACCATGCCCATTCCTCCATCACAACCTATTCCATATCAAAATATTAATACATATGATGTTGGTCAATCTAGTGCTTCACATTCCTTCTTCTACCTCTACATGCATTCCATCCATTCCTACTCATACTACTGATATCCTATCACCCACCATGTCTACCTCCATAGCTACCACTATTCCACCTACCATGGATCCTCTCACTCCTACATCTAGCTCCATCCCTACCAATATCCTTGATAATGCTATATCTAACAAGATAATGCTAACACTATGATTCTGAATGATGAGGCTGATGTTCTAGAGTTTAATGATGACACATTGCACAATCTTAACTTCACTCCTATCGAAATCGATGAGTCCTACTTCTAGGATACTTTTTTTCTATTGGCCTTGGTGAATATCAATTCAAGAAACCTCCTCCTTCCACTAATGTCATGATACCTTTTCAGGGGACTGTCCATACATTGGACATTATACCACCTCTTTCATCTCCCCAAGTTCACTTTGCACCACTCTTGACCCCTTTACATGTACTCTTTTTATACATAACTCTTATTGGCCTCACATTTCATTCGACCCTACTTTCTCTGACACTATTTACACACATGATGGCTTAGCTCAACTAGGATTCACACTTGTTGATCTCCTCCCTCCACCTCACTCTCCTCACCTTTATCATGGATGTTTATTTATTACTACTACTTATGGCCTCCACATCTTCCATTTACTAGTATTCCTTGCACGTACTCCTCGTTCTTCTCCACTCACACTTGGAAAATATTGGCTTGATTACATTAGTGGCACATTGGATCCCAATCATATTGATATCACATTTCCCATGCCTTTTGGATGCATCTCTATTTGCAATGACTCATTCCTGGGTTATACGCAAAATATAACTCACTAGTATGTAGATGATTTTCCTCAACCTCCTTTTACTGATGAAGAATATTCTATGGGCATGTATAATTTATGTCACATGTGGATCTTTATATGATCAACCCCACACTATTTCATACTAAGTCTCGAATCTAGGTCCTATCAGTTATGACCCTAACATTGATGATCTTTTAGATGATTTTACTTGATCCTTCTCTACATCACATACTTGGGGGGAATCATGATTTCTTCCACCCCTTTCCATTCCTGCCAATTTTCTTTAGTATCTACTACTACACTTTAACTGCTCCATGTTCATCATCATAATCTTTCTAAGCACTTTCAAACCCTTTGATACACACATTGTATCATCATTACCCTATGATGCACTCTAGTTCCACAGTTCATACTCGACTACTTGAGGGTCTAAATCTGAAATGAACCTCACCATGGGTATTCACTTCTTCACATTCTCTATGCTTCATGACATATCTTTCTAGCACACATTCATGCAAAACACACATTTCTTGATGATAAACTCTTGTTCAATGGTTCGTTCTTGATTGTTGAGGGGTCTTTTATAAATGAACCTCATCTCATACACATATATTATGGGGGTCACACTTCTCCTATCATCATTACATTTTGCATACCATTCCATCACACTCATACACTGCATTTTCATATCTTGGTTGCATTACTCTTGGTTAGCTTATTCTACTTACATGATGCACTTTGCTTACTATGCTAGTCAGATATTAATATGTCATTATCTTTCTATACTATACACATGCAGTGTTCACTTATGTCGCATTTTGAGGTGAATGTAGATCTTATTATAGGTTATTACACACGTTGTAATGATGCTTAGACTTGTATCTTTTACACGTCTCCACTCAAGGGTCCTGGGGGCATCTACTTTTACTCTACTCTCACACATTACATAGATGTTATTATTTCATCATTTATTACTTTATACTTTCTAGCACATTATTTTCCATTGATACATACAATGCATTGACATACTATTTATCTTTCTAACATGCTAACAGGGTACTTCATGTATAGAATTTTCTTTAGCGTAGTGAATATATGCCACCATTGGTTATCTGATATGAATTTCTTGACTTGATCAACTCCATTGTATGTGAAATGAGGCTATTCCCTATGTCTTGTAATGATGAATAATGATGTATCAATTAGGCTTAAAATAGGTGCATAAGTCATGCCCCCTTAGACTAACATACCCATTACAATGACCCCTCCACACATTAGTAATTGATTTAAATACCCAAATTTAGGTGTAATATATTCCCTCACCTTGTACACCTAGAAAATGAATTTTATTTGCTTAAAGGAAAATATATTTGACCTATGACTAAGTCACAATTCCCCTTGTGTAAGACTGATTGTAACCACTTGATTTCATTGAGATGTTATGCAAGATCCCACCAATGTGAAAACCTATAACATAGATTTTAGTGTCAACCCAAACTATATTAGGCCATAATTAAATTTGGACCAACATTATAGAAATGGAGATTGAAATTGAACTTTTTTTGGAAATTAAAAGAGAACAATGCATGCAAGAAATGACGACTTGTTATTCATTGTCTGGCACCGGTCAGGACTATCCGCTTATTGAAGGTCGTTGGAGTAGATGTATTGGAACTATCCTTGTTAGAGGATTATATTTTATTAGTACCCAATATTAGAGAATTATTTGGAACCATGAAGGGAATTGGGTGTCCTCGACACACCCAATAAGGGAATTCATGATGAACCAAAGATACATACAAAGCATTCACAGATTTCCATTAGGCATATAGCTACCTGTGAAATGATGATCATTGAGATCAGAGTCATAGGGAATGTCTAGACCACCCCTGTAAATCTTCCAAATAGAGTGAGAGGAAGAGTCTCTCCTTCAACCACATTCATTCTACCTACTAACCAGCTTCCAATATGCATAGTAAGTGATTTCTACCGTTGTAGATGGATCTTTCAGGTATGTATGTGTATTAGTGGATTTAGTCGTACTTTCTTGAAGTAGTCTCATCGCTCTCGAATTTACATTATAAAAGTGTTACCTACATCCAAACACTGTTCAAATGATAACTACTAATGCCCAGCCCAAATGCTCATTCCCTCATGCTGATGTATTGTAATAAAATCCTACCACCTTACCGAAGCCTCCCCAAGATGCGTAGAGGTGCAATCAGGGAGTGAAGCTCCACTTATGCCCCCCATATTATGTCTTTTCACCCATTGTGTAACCTATCGTCATCGGTCACCCAACCGGTAAACCATGCTATTACCAAGTACTGGCATCGGTCTTCCAACCTGATACCGATCTTTGTGAGTGCGTGATTTATCTCCAGAACCAGCGATGATCCTAACTGACCCAAAACCTTCCAAAATATCACCCAATCTCACCTAGACATTCCTAAACACCTCTACCATCCACCCGTCAACCTTGACAACACCCTGCCTTCTCTAGATTTAGTTATATATTCAATATTTAGCTTAAATCTAGTCTATTATTAGTATAATGAGTTACCTAAATCCCTATTGTTACAATAGGACCTTTCTTTTACCGTCATTGTCTTTGCATTAAGTTTTTTTTTAAACACTAGATTGACAACCTTTGTAGGAAGTATCACACTTATCAGATCTAGCATACGCTAGGCAGTCCCTGATCATATGCTATTTAACTCTATTTGGTGGTATTGTTGTGCTTTTACATAAGTAGTCCTTCATAGCCAAAAAGGAGCTCTTCACGATGAGCCTAGTCTTCTCAATGGTGCACAACCTTCTTCGATTTCCCAGGTATTCCTCCTCATCCTCACCTTTACCTTTTTTGTTTTATACAGAACATTGTGGTGAAACAATTCCTGGCACGCCCAGTGGGACCCTCATTTGGTGGGTGTTTGTTCTATTCATATAGGTTGCATTTTGTGTGCTTCCTTTCTAAATCGTTATTCACTAAATCCTCCTCATAGGTAAGTTAGCTCCTTATTTCTAATTGTTCTAAATGAAACTCTTCTTTTGGTGCATTTAAAAAGAATCCTTCTTTTATCTTATGTTCTTGCATTAGTGAAATTCATCCTTCTTCCTATTCACTCTTGTTTACATCAAATATAATATTTCGATTTGGGGCTTAAAACACTTGTATTTCATCCCTGTATGTCTACATATTTAGCTCACATAGTTAAGTAGCAATCATACGACGGAGGTCATTACCATTTTGTGATTGATTAATAAAGTGTAGTTCACATTTGTGTACACACTCCTTATCCAAATCACTTAACACAATCTATAAACTTCTTAAACATTCCCTTCCAAGAAGAAGCCATCAAGGATTTAAAAACTAGTTGATGGTGGGCCCCACCTGTTATTATGGTCAGTTTTTCATATCAGAGCTCAAACCTCATGTACAACAAGGTATATCAAGGGATCCTTTGCCATAACAAAACCTGAAACCATCCATAGATTGATTTCTAGGTACCTATGTTATCCAAACATTCTATATCATTCACAGTCAGTCTTAAGGCATAAGCCAACTAAACACTTAAAATATGATCCTAGGATAACATGTTTATTTAGTTTTTGCTTGTTCCATTGCCTCCTTTCTTTCTTGTATTTTGTAGGTTGAGTTGTGAGGACATATTCACCACTTTTTCTTCTTTTTTCAACACTCAACCATCACAACTAGTTAATTTTTTGTTTTTCCCGAGTGTGTTACTTCATATTTGTTATATATAGCCTCTTTTGGAGCTTATTATGACTATATTTACCCAAAAAACTTAATTTATTCATTTCCCCAGTTTTTGTCAGTAACTAGCATGGGTCCAGTGATTGACATCGATATTTTTGCCTAACCAACACCTGTTTAATGACTGGTATCATTCTTTGTGTTTTTTATTGTTATCAGAAACAAAAACCTATTTCTATCCTAGAGACTTCACCAAACATTTATTTCTTAGTTATGTCAGTTCTGCAGAGCCTAGAATACCTATCTTCTAGCTTTCTTATGGTTTGAACTCGCCATCAAGTGCGATATTTTTCCTTTCACACTAGTTGCATACCATTACCTACTTCGCCTTCACTGCCATCTATTTCTTCACCAATGGACCCCAACATTTCTACAACTATACCTACAAGTGACAAGGAATTTACTAAATTCCTCGATCATAAAGTTAAAGCTTTACAACATTACCTCACCCACTCTTTTACCTGCAACTCATCGGGCCAGTTGTTGTTTGGTATACCCACCTCCATGCCCCCTACCATATCCGTGAATGTTACTTTAGCATTACCTACTCCCACATCAATGTCACCTACTACACCCTTGACATCTATTACACCTTCGACATTTGTCTTAACTTTGACGTCAATCACTCCATCGACCTCTACCGGTGCCTTAACATCTGTCATATCCTCATCCCTGGATCCTAGTATATGGATCCCCGCATCATTAGTACCTATTACTTCACACCCACCAGTTGCGTCCACCTCTCATACGCCTTATCAGAATTTGGTGGTCTCGATTCCTCCTACTATGCCACATGTTACCATGAAGATCTTCCCACAAGCTCCTACCACCTACACCTCGCCTCAGTCACAACACATAGTGTCCAAATCGTATTAAGGGTACATACCCTCATCATCTATTCATGCCTATATACCCGCTTCTCATTTTACATATTCAACACCACCATACACTAGTATGCCATCTATGACCTATTCATCTCATCCACTCCCTTATACCGCAGGGGATTCTCCTCAATCTAATCCTACCACAGATATTATCAAGATGATGATGGATAAAATGTAGACACTTGAGGCCTCCATTTTTGGATCTCGTAATGTCCTCACTTATGATGAAATATATAACAAGCCCATCCACCCATCCATACATATCCACCCTTATCCTACACAATGGTAGTTGCCCAAATTTAACCATTTTAATAGTAAGCAAGACCCACAATAGCACTTACGTTCGTTAAAACACGCTTGTTATTTGATATGCCACGAGAATGTCTTACTCCTTAGAACATTTTCCATGTCACTGTCAAGACCTGCCCTAGATTGGTATAGTGCTTTTCCCAGGAACTCGGTCTTCTCCTTCAACCAATTGGCCCAAACCTTCCTTGATCACTTCTCAATCAATATCTCTAAAAAGGTCTCTATAATGGACTTGTACCCTATTCACCAATACGAGGACGAATCTATCGAAGATTTCATTGCACGTTGGCGGGGCCTCATTAATCAACTCACCTTCCAGCTACACAAAGAAAAGCTCATAGATTTTTTCATAAGGGCATGTGCTAGACACATTTCCCCGAATCTTCAGGTTCAGACATTTTGCATGTTTGACGAAACCTTCACCATGGCGCAAAAAATGGAGATTCGTGCCCTTGAAGAAGAGAAACTTAAGTTGCATAACAAGAATGCTAACTTCAAATTAAACGACTCTTCTTCTAAACAGCTGAAAAACCATTCTAATAATTGTTATCACCAAATCACTGCACCCCCCAAATGGCTTGAAGGTGAACATGACATTTGGTGTGATTGGGTAACATGGGATCACCTCTCAAGCTGTGGGACTTGGGCTCGAGGCGAACCTCCGGAGAAGGCTGAATTCCTCTTTCTAAACTAAGAACTACACTACTCCTAATGCAAGAAAAATGGCTAACTATATCTATGCTAACATTTCAAGGGATTAGTGAGAGAGATTTGCAAGGAAATAAAACCTAATATTAGAAGTGGCGATGCATCAAGAAAGGGTTTTGCTAGATAAAATTACATCTTGCCAATGAAGAGAAATGATCATGAGGAAGAATGAACATGCATTACAAACCCACTTTACATACAATAATTCACTCCTTGATAAGCAGAATAACCTCTAAAACTTGTAAAAGAAACCCCAATTACACAGTTCACCTGCAAACATGAGAGATGCAAATAAAAAAAATCATGTAAGGACATATAATTGATCACAGAACATAATTCTCATTACTTCAAGCACTTGCACAGTGCATCATTACAACAGGGAAAAGGCATATGCTACCATTACAATTTTGAGAAGAAAGGCTTGAGAGCCTAAAAATTCACAGCATCTCAGTTTGTGAAGAGAGGGGAAGCTTAGAAAGTGTATCCCCTTTGAAATAAGCACCCCATTTACATTTATAGAAAATTCTGAGTTGTTGAGAGAAAGAAGGAAGAAACCCTAGAATCTAGGCCAGAATGTAGGAAACAATTAATCACTATTGTTGGCCATGTTTGCCCATTTATTGCAACTCCATCTTTCGAGGGAAAACTCAAGGAACGAGGAAAAATCTACAATTTTGGATAGAAAAACTTCCAAAAATTCATCTTTTGGTGACTCCATGGTGTATCTCTCGTTCCCCCATTTCCATTGACTATAATTTTGTGAAAAATGGGCAATCGGGGAGAAAGTTGTGGCTTATTGAGAAAAAGTTATTTTTAGGGCAACCAGGGCGCTGTACTCAGCTCTTCAAAACCCGCTGACATAAACTCAAATTCCGAATTTGTCTCCATTTAATAAAAAATAATATTTTAATATATTTTCTCAAAGCACCTTGTGCCCTTGATGAAACCCCCTTGGATTAGTTCTTGCATGTAGGAGAGTTTTTAGAAGGTTTATGAAAATGGCTCGCCATAATGTTTGCCAACCCATTATTGACTCGATTGGCTCTTTGTCTTCATCGCATGGTGATTTCAAGCTTACTCACAAAGCATTACACAGTGAGCTAACTTACCTTCTACCAAGCCTACATGGCTCACTCAGTGTGCTACATGTCTCTACCGAAAACCATCTAACACACCCATCTTCCTCACATTTAGACCTTAAAATTCAACGTGGCTCGCTTAGTCGAGCTCTTGACACGTACACATCAACCACTTCTCACGTCGAGATTTGTATCCATCCGATGACATGTTTCCATCATCGATTTACCTGGCAAGTGACTCGGCTCCATGTTTGGGACGACTTCTAAGCGATGACCACCTCGAACAACTCGGTTTGGAATCTTATAAAAAATGCCCCTTCTTACTCGGCATTTGAATCACTCATCAACTTCAATTTCCACCATGTATACATTAATTCCTACGTTGGTCGATGTGGTGACTTACCCGATCGAGTTCCTATTTGTTACCCGAATCGGATTTTCCATGTGGCTTCCCTAGCGTCCAACACGGGCATAGAGTACTTGTTTTCAGGTTCAGAATAAGAGATTCCTTGACTCGGTAATTCTCCAACTCCACCAAATAAACCATCGATCCATGAAAGCACGAAACTCCAAATTTCGGAGTTCGAACTTCGGATCTTGTTGATTCAACAAATCGATAACTT